>JBBPPA010001020.1:0-15012 GCA_038091735.1 Leccinum pellstonianum
ACAAGTCACAGCTCCGTTTCATATGCGGGAATAGCTTTATAAATCCCAAGTTTCCCTCATCTACGACCTTGACCCCTTCTCTCTTCTCCCTTATTGGACGGTCGATTCAGAAATGGCTACTGTAGCTAACTCTGTCACCCACCCGACTCTTATTCAGGTAAGAGCTATTCTATGGACTGTCATTAGCTTATCATTTCGCATATCATAGGTCGACCCCTTTGTGTAAGCATAATATGTCATCAGCTTCACCGATTCTAACTTCTTGTGTTGCATATTAGACCTGCGCGAGAACAGAAGGTCAGAGCAGATGCTCAATATATGCATTGCGTATCATGCTGACGATCTATACACAGAATCTGCACAACAGATGGCAGTATGTTGATTTACAGGACCAACGCAGACATTCTCTGACCATTCTTATCCAGTCCTGACATACCTCCAGTTGCGACAGTCAAGCCGGGAGAGGTGCGAGTTCGACATTGTGTATCAATTATTTTTTAACTCTTTTTCTAGGTATTCAACATCGAATGTGTCGGTATGTCAGCCACGCAGAGAAGGAGTATATGTTGTCGCTTACGGATTGGAACTTGAAAAGACTGGACTGGTGCGCAGATTGGGAACAATGACTGTATGTCTCGATTGCGTTGCCGTCTATTCAGCACCTTGATTTTGTACAATTTTTTTTCTAGTTAGTGATGACATCCGCGACGTGGACCTCACTTCCGTCCATAACTTGTCTGGTCCGATCGCTGTGCAGGGCGCAGAGCCAGGGGATTGTCTTGTTGTCGACATTCTAGACGGTATGTTTCAAGAGATAAGACTGCTAAGGAAATTAAAATTGGATGCATTGCAGTGAAACCATTCGATAAAATGCCATGGGGTTATACTGTGAGTTTCGGTTGTTCGTCAATGGTGCAAATAATTGAGTTAGTACAGGGTATCTTTGAGCTGGAAAACGGCGGCGGATTGTTTGGTAGTTCCCATATATTCGCATCTCAAACAAGCGTTCTAACCTTCTCTCCTACCAGCACGGGAGTTCCAGAGTAGAGCAGCCAAGGCCATCTGGGACTTTGAAGGTGAGAGCACTCGTCATCCGGGTACCCTATCAGCCAACCGAGCATCGCAATAGGTGTATACGCTACATCGCGACACATACCAGGGGTCCGTTTCGCTGGTGTTTCTCACCCGGGGCTGATCGGCACCGCACCATCTCATGAGCTCCTTGCTACCTGGAACAAACGCGAGGTCGGTTTGATTGAGGCCAATGCTAACGCCGTACCTCCCGTCGCATTCGGGCCCCTCGTTAATGGGGCATACGTCGGCCAAGACATTCCAGATGACGTGAGAGAGAGGGTTTACCGCGAGGGTGCACGTACAATCCCCGGACGTGAGCATGGAGGAAATTGTGATGTGAGTGGTTTACCCACACTGGTGGCTGTCGTTGACAATTTGAAAATAGATCAAGAACCTTTCCAAGTAGAGCATCAGCCCATTTTTTTATTAAAGATTGGTCTCA
The DNA here is from genome assembly GCA_038091735.1 of Leccinum pellstonianum. Lineage (NCBI taxonomy): Eukaryota > Fungi > Basidiomycota > Agaricomycetes > Boletales > Boletaceae > Leccinum > Leccinum pellstonianum. Next base: position 1,517 of record JBBPPA010001020.1, read on the forward strand.
TGGTGTCTTCATTCCAGGGGATCTCGATGCTACTTCCCGGTCTTCGTGAAAGGAGCGAACCTTTCCGTTGGTGATTTGCACTTCTCGCAAGGTGATGTACGTAGATTACTTGTTGGAGGTATGCCCTGTGTGATTGAAGGCTCGCATGTTCATAGGGAGAGGTATGGTATCACTAAACACCAGCGCAGTCTAAGCTGACGTTTGAGCCATCAGCTCTCCTTCTGTGGCGCCATCGAAATGGTGAGGATTTATTCCACTCTCCCGAGACACGCGTGGCTTACTGCCTTTGTCACAGGCCGGCATCGTCAAATTCAAGACTAGCATCATCAAAGGCGGCGTCGAGAAGTTTGCACTGAAGCAGCCCATTTTCTTGGTTCGTGGACAATTAACACTGGGATACGCAAAGTGCGCAATGAGTTCTAATATAATCCGATAGCCATCCCCTGTGGACCCGTTGTACTCGGCCAAGGTGATGCATGACAACCACTCTCTTTCGGCAGCCCTACTGAACAGATCCTAGCTCACCTTCGAGGGTATCAGCGTTGACATTCGTGCGTGAGATATCCTGTCTCCGTTCCTTTTTACTGATCAAAGATCAGACGGTGATGGGAAGCAATACAACATGGACGCGTAAGTGTCGTTTGCTTTATGGAAATTTCCATGGCGTTGACGTTCCTTAGTACGGTGGCGTACAAGCAAGCAGCGCTTAACGCTATCGCGTATTTGCAAAAGGTATGCACAGCGTACATATGTGGCATATCACTGACGTCCATCGCACCAGATCGGCTATAGTAAGTGATCTTATGACTTTGATCCTGCGCGTTCAGAGATGACGGATGCACGCAACTAGCCCGCGAGCAAGCATGTGAGTGCCACCGTTTTGTTTCGCTCCGAAGGTCCGTTCTGACAGTCATCGAACTTTTGACAGATCTTCTTCTCTCGGCAGCACCGGTTGAGAGCCACATCGGCGCTATCGTGGTACGTGTCTGACCTCCATTCGGAATGCGTGATGTAGAATGTTGATCCGTGACAGGACTCTCCCAACGCCTGTGTGACGCTTGCGCTGCCTCTCGGCATCTTTGAGCACGTGCGTTCTGCTTCACCCTGTTTGCAGTCGAGTGACGACCGCGCCGAGCTAATTGCATTATCGTGCAGGATATCTTACCCAAGGAAGAGGGCCTGAAGAAGCTCGACTTTGGACAGTGTGCGATCCGCAGCGACGGTCTGCTTTGATGCATGATGCATGTTGTCTGCTCTGTGCGGAACCTGAAAGGGCGAACAGACAGTCTCAGATAATGTACGAATACTTGGCATACAAGGGATTCAGAGGACGAACTCGTTATGCTTGTACATACATATGACATCCTTTGCAAAGCAAAAGAACTGAAGCAACCGACAGACGCAACCCTGTATACATAAATACGTTGCTGGACAACAGCGACACGTCGTCCCAACCGAGGCGCCACATACCTCCTAGACAGTCTTCAACACCTCCGCCCCTGGATTCATGTCACACACACACTCAAACTGCCCTGCCTGCCGCGCGAGACAGCCCTCCTTCAGGGATACGGACCGTGATCCTGCTTCAAAGTTGGAAGTAGCTTTCTGCCTGGTCCTGCGGAGGTAAACAGTGTAATAGACACGAGTGTCAACGTCGGGCACTACGACACGCATGCATTCTGCCTGGAGAGATAGCGAGGCAACCAGATGATTATACGCAGCGCGATCTGATGGGATAAAGACGCATCCGCTGATGATATGAATGATCGGATCCTTGCTATTCTGAATTGCCCAGGACGCAAAGGTGTTAGCACTGTTTAAGAAAGGTCACGATAAAGGTTGATACTCACTTGAGAATGAGCTCAGAGACCACCTGAGGTTCTTCCATGATTTCTGGCGTGGAAAGAGCAGGCGGCAGAAGCTGAGCAGGATGATAGCATATACTCGAGTCGCAGCGAGTCCTTGGATGAAAAAGAGTTAGGAATACCAGTGACCACGTCAACTCTGAGCACAGAGAGCGACTGCAAAAAGCGCGGGGGCGCGGGGGACTTCGAGTCAACCAGGAGGCTTTTGAAGGTCACGTAGAAGGCGATACCACCATCGGATGCGGAGTCGTTGTTATACATACAGTATCTCTCTTTCTGAAATGAAAAGAAATCCAACACGATCTTGAACTTGCTTGATTACCGTAACTCAGGAAAGTACATGCTGTGCCCCCGCGTTCATCTGCCACTGGTGACAAAAAGCTGGTATGTTGGTAGAAATAAGTTATACTGATTGGGAGAGGAAACCGCGATCACTGGATGGCAGGTATTGCACGTGAGTGTCGACTACGGCGCAGCGAAAGAAAATACACGAGGCAAAAACAAAATAAATCAGGAGAGATCTTCTAGCGCTTCCAGCCTGGCAACTTGTCTGATCGATAGGTCAGAAAGCTATTGCACTCAAAGTACCCTTGTTTTTACTTGCCTATCCCTGACCGCCTCTTGCCACCTCTGGAGCTTGGCAATCTCATGCAATTGGAACCCATAGATCCGTGGTCGATATCTGTCCGCTTTCAAAGCGACGCTGGCCGTACTTGCAGGTTCACCGACGGATTCCGTCACTTCTGGTTCTTCCCTCGTACGTCTGCTCCTCTTGCTCGCGTCGTTCTCGTTACCCCGAGAGGGTTGCGCTGGCTCGACGGGACCGGTCTTTGGAGGAATGAGATGCGGGTAGACCATGAATAGTAGATGCGGGAACGATGTGCCGAAATACGCGCCATCGATAGATCCGTGTCGCGAAGATTTAGGGGAGTAGACATCTTCACAACGACCACAGTAGAGCTTGACTGATTTCTCGTAAGGAATGTCGCTCAGGCCAACGGGCAGGAGAGGTTGGGACTGGCACAATACTCTAGGACATCGACCGAAATCCACTCTCTTGAATTTTTCAAGCTGGCTAGTATAAGCAACATGCCAGAAAAGAAAGATAGATAGAAGAAATACCATCTTTGCAAGTCCGCGTGCCGTGACGATCCATCGCGCGTGGATAAGTCCATACAACAAGCGAGCTTGAACATCTAGCGCGCCCCGAAGCTCGTCCTGGATATCATCATCTGTAGAACGAATCAAATCCATGAAATTTGCGAATTTTTGGGACAAACCAAGATTGTCCGTAATCAGATCAAGAGCCTGGGCATAGTTGGAAACTTCGTTGTTGAGGCCCGTCAAATTGAACCTGTCTAGGATATAGTCTTCCTCGACTTCACAGAAGTATTCGTTTCCTTTCGATGACAAGAACCAAGATATCCACTGCCACGCTGCATCGTTAGATTTGTTCAGATGGTACATGCGGAAGCCTTACCGAACTAGACAATCGTGTGAGCGATTTTGAGCGACTGGGCGAATAAGAAAGAAAGCCCACTTGGAATAATCAGAATCAGAACCCGTAGAGGCATCGTCCACTGCGCGACCGAGCATCGGATTAGCTTTCTTCTGGTAGTGGTCGTTTCAAAACTGACTTGTAATGGTCAACTGGCAAGTCCTTGGAATTAATGTAGCGAGCCAATGGTAGTGGCGGTGCAAGCTGTCTCTGAGACTCTCACATGCACATACCAGATGGCTGTTGTTCTTGACATGCCAACAGACCTTCATTTCACCGACGCACACATCGCTGCCCTCGAACTGGAAGAACATAAAAACAACAAAGGTTTCATCGTGACCGCCCTGACAGTCGACATTCCTGATGCAAACAAAACTCAACCGACTTCTGTACAACGGCCACCGCCATTGTGGAGAACTCCCGAATTTTTCTTCTACTACTTGGTGTTTGCTGTGGTCATCCCCTTCATGGTCTGGGTACCTATCCGCCTGAGTTCACGTGCGTTTATAGCCATGCACTGCCATGTTAGGATCATACTGACTTGCAATCACCTGTAGCCATACACGCAAACTATGCGCTTTTTAGCCACAAATTGAGTGCCGGATGGCTGTTTGGTCGCCCAGTTGTAAGTCATCCTTCCAGATAGAGTGGAACTCAAACACATTAATTTTGTGCGTGACGGGATACACTTCCAGGACGACAGTGATGCTCAATATCGCGCCTTCCGAAACAACGTACCTGCACTCTCTTTTCTGGTCCTCGTATACGTCTCCCTAAAATCAGTCTACACTCGTTTCGCAACTCGCTCGGTACCAGGGACACCAAACGATAAAACGTTTCTCGTCTCTTTTAATATTTTGTTTGCTATATTATACCTGATCGGACTGCATGGAACAAGCACTTTAAAGATCTTTATCATATTGACTGCCAATTACTACATTGGAAAATCATTCGCTGGGTCACGGGCCGGTCCAATTATTACTTGGATCTTCAACATTCTCATCCTCTTTGCGAATGAGCGGAACGATGGGTATCTGTTTTCGAGCCTTCACCCTAGCTTGGCTCCTTTGGTAAGTAAGCTGTCCTCTCTCCTTGCACTTCATGATCTCGGTTGCCGTTAGGACGCATTTAAAGGACTCTACCCCCGCTGGCAAATCAACTTCAACATCACCATGTTGAGGTTAGTTTCGTTCAACATGGATTATTACTGGGCGTGTACACTGCCACACCAACCGGAGGTCTGTGCTAAGATGTCAGCTTACATGTAATCTCATGCATGACTGCAGCCGGAAACAGCATTTACCGAAAAGCAACGAAGCGCCATCCCTCATTCCCTTGAACACTACTCCTATGCAAACTACCTCGCATATGTGTTATTCGCTCCGCTATATATCGCCGGTCCGATCTTAACATTCAACAACTTCATGTGGCAGGTGCTCTTACGTCTCTCTTGGTCGCGACCAGTCAACTTAGTTGAAAATGCATCTAGCTGCGTCAATCAACGGATATTCGACCGCGATCTATCATGAGTTACCTGGCACGGTTCCTTGTTAACCTCTTGACTATGGAATTTATTCTCCACTACATGTACGTAGTCGCAATCAAGGACACGAAAGCTTGGCAGGGTAATACACCCTTTGAGCTGAGCATGATCGGCTTCTGGAATCTCATAATTGTCTGGTTGAAAGTAGGTCCCTGACATAGCCGCGTCCATGAGTTGACCTGTATTCCCTCAGCTTCTTCTCCCATGGCGATTCTTCCGACTTTGGTCGTTAGTCAGCGGAATCGATCCGCCAGAGAACATGGTTCGATGTATGGCAAACAACTACTCTACACTAGGCTTTTGGCGAAGTTGGCACCGGTCGTACAATCTTTGGATAGTGCGGTAATAAGCTATCTGATCTTCAATCGACATTCGCTGATGTGAATGTCAGATACATTTATGTGCCTCTTGGGGGAACGAAGAACGTAGCTATTACCACCGTGCTTGTATTCACCTTCGTGGCCTTGTGGCATGATCTGTCATTCCATTTACTCGCATGGGGATGGCTCGTCAGTCTCTTCATTCTCCCAGAGCTGCTCGCCAGCAGGATTCTCCCACCATCCAAGGTTCGTCTCCATTTCACGATAGAACCACTGATTTGAACATCTCCGCTCATCATCCTTTTTTCACGCGGTCAGTACGGACAGTATTACTGGTATCGGCACGTCTGTGCATGTGGGGGAGTTCTCAACGTATTGACGATGATTTCTGCAAACCTTGTTGGCTTTGTCATTGGGACCGACGGAATTCGGTACATGGTTAATCAAATTGCGGGGAGTTTTAAAGGTAGCGTCATTCGAATTTTCCTCGATGTGTTCTGATACACGTTCATTGGCGGGAAACTCTATGTGGTATTCAACGGGAAACTCGATATTCCGTGTTTGGTTCGCCTGCTCGATTGAAAAATAAGGTCTTGGGTTCTTGCTCGGTGCTTGTGGGTGCCTATTTGTAGGAGTGCAGTTGATGATTGAATATCGGTGCGTCTTTCGAAATTTCCCTGGATTCCCTTTTTGCGCAAGCGAGCGTCTAACACGACACGTTTTCCCTGATGCGACAATAGGGAGGAAGAAATGCGGCAAGGAATATTCCGGAAGTGTTGACAGTCGGGCGCTGATGTGGGACTTAATATGCGCGTACCACGCACGGCTATGACTGGCATACACTGATACCCCGCCGTCTCTCCGCGAATGAATAGAATAGAATAGAACCGTCTACCGAAAATAGTGTGCATCCATGGCGCAGCGCGTCGAATACAATACCATGGTTCTGTTTGGCGAAACGGGTCTGGAAAATTACGGGCGTCGACACATCGATAGGCCCATCAACCTCTGGCTTTCTTATTTGATAATAAGAGTTGTAGGTCACGTACTATCAGAAGATAGAGTGCGTATTGCATAGTACACGATACGCGGGGTCTGGAAAATTACGGGCGTCGACACATCGATAGGCCCATCGGTCGGTTATACTCTCGGATCATTGCGCGCATTGGTTTCGCCGCTCTGCAAAGGTGTTGCCAGGTAGAAGATTACATTTGTCAAAGTTGTTCAAGTAAAATCTCATGGGCGTCAGTCAGCTTCCAAGCTACGGACGAAAAAGGATCAACTAGCTTCCCCGAACTTAGCGAGGGAAATGGGGTTGTAGATACCGTTGTCACACGATCACCGGATGTGACCGGTTGACCCCCGGAGGCTTCCCTACAATGATAGAAGAAAACCAACCAGATCAAGTGGGTAAGAAAGAGTATAAAGTACACTTGGCCCGGATCCGGAACGATCACACCCTGCGCTCTCACGACACGCACGTCACTGTGACTGCTGAGACTAATCTACCGCCGGCTTTTCCTTTTCGCACTACTTCGAAGTTTGAACTGAAGACTGAAGACGCACGAGTTGAACCACGTTGGCATAGATTAGAGTGATGAACTTAGACATCTAGTGGGTATGGTATACGTCCTATACTTATACAATTTTGTGTGCATAAGGGTGCAACAGGTATGAGAAGAATGCTCCTATGAGTGCGTGTTTTCCAATGTGCCGAGAGAAAGAACGAGTCGTGTGATGGGGGTGTTATTTGCAGAGCGGAAAGCTGTGCCACGAAGCAAATGATGGTGAGAACAGATGCTGGGACGAACGATGATGGGAAAAAAAAGTGTCCCCCTCGCTGTCGTAAATGATGATTGAACATTGCAAATATGCAAGCAAAAAGGGAGAGCACGAAGATAGGCCTCCTGATGGAACACGTCAATCAGGATACCTGAGCATGGAACCGTGCGTTCATCCTTTCCTCCAAGACCTTCGTCCGGTCCTTGGCCCGCTCCCGGAGTATACCCCACTTGACCCACCAGTCGTCCGCCTGATCTTCGGCATCGTATCCGAACAACTCCATGACTTCCTCCCATTGACTGCGTATTTCATGATTCGAGAGCGCAGTCTGTCCTTCGGCAACTTGCTTCCGTAGTAAATTGTCGCGTTGTTCTTGTTGAGGGCTCGGAGGCATCATTTGGAACAACAAATTCCCTTGTTCACACTTGGCCACGTTCGCACAACGCCCCTCGCGAAGTTCTTGAAACGCATGCAAAAACGTCGGTATCTGGTCTTCGGTTCGGAGATGAGAGAACAATTTTGCCAGCAATGCAGAGTCTTCCACGGCGAGTCCACAGCCTTGGATGGACCCAGCCTGTTCGAGAGCGTTTGTTGTGAGTGCACGTTACTACCCAACGCATTGCTTCACGAACCGGCAGTGGGTGCGCAGCATCGCCAATGAGAACTACTCGACCACTGCTGTGCACCCAATTGTCCAACGGCGGCATAAACTTGACTTGAACGCGTGATGGGCATGTTGCGAGTGCTACCAGTTTGAGCAACCTGAATGGACGTTAGGGAAATGGAATCCGAGTGTTAGCGTATCCAGTCTACCTTGGCTCACAAAGACCAAATTGTTTTTGCATTTCCTTGAGAGTCACCTCTGTTGTCCAGATGAGATCGCTACGAAAATTATGCTGCGCTGGTTGAACCCATACTTGAAGAGCGTACTCAGGCCTACCGCCCTGAAACAATCCTATATAAGCAGTCTGCCGTCAAGGTTATGACCACCTATAATGCCCACCAGGTGGTAACCAACTGCGGCGGAATTGTATCCGATCCATGTCAAAACATTCTGAAAAGGAATCAGCATCAAGCGCTGTCTATCAAGGACTCCCTGGACGAACAAGGTTTGAACTACAAATATCTGCAAGAACAGGATCTCGTTGCATCAATTCCAAGGGAATAGTTGAGCTATGTTTCCAAACGATGAGCAATGCGGTGGTGGATTTACGATGTAAGCATACTTGTAGAGCAGGCAATAGGACGGGGCAGCCCTAAATGCATCATCCTTCCCAGTGATCGCTTGCTGCACTAGACTGCAGCAACCGTCGGCACCAACTATGACGTCGGCCCGCAGTCTCGCTCCATTGGATAGAATTACTTGACGGCCGATGCAATCTATCGAGACCACCTTCACACCGCAACGGAATTTTGCGCCGGCTTCAATTGCAGCGTTGAGCAGTAATTGGCGCAGATCAGCATGCTATACAACATTAGGAGGAGCATCGGGTGGCTACGGCAAATGAAGGGACTTACGTGACAGAACAGAAACTCTCCCCCGCTCTCCTCGAAGATATCTTCGTCCCAGAGATGGATTCCCAACTTCTCTCCTGTTTCGACTACGGAGGCCCAGTCAAGCTCCCGAAACCAGCCGTGCCCAAAGAACCCACATTTATATATGTCAAATGAGAGATTATTGGTGGATATCCGTCTTAGCGCGTCCTTCAACCCCCACTTGTATAAGATCTTGACGACGTTTGGAGGTAATCGAATGCCTCCATGGGACAACTACATGGTTTGGTTAAGAGTGAGAACGCTGCATAAGTGCGATTGCGCACATCTAATGCCTCTGATTCTGTGAACTGCTCCAGGACGACAACGCGGTGTCCTACTCGTCTCAGGGCCAGCGCGCATGATATGCCGGCAATGCTGCCACCGACTATGAGAAAGTCAACCGGAAGCTCGGCACGCTCATAAGTAGGATGAGACTGAATGAATAGTCAGTACGCGACGGAGCGGATAGACTCACGACACACCGCAAATTCAAACATTGAACAACCCGGGTGCATGGCAAGGCAATCGAAAGAAGGGGACGTACAAGTGTCTGACGACGAAGGTTCCTGGAACCAGGACCGGCCAGTTTAAGTACGAGCACCGGCAGGACTAAGTTCTGTCAGCTCCCATAATCAGCAAAGCTTCGAAAAAGGAGGGGGTCACGCTAAGTGTTTTGCTATCACTGTGGGCGCAAAATTACGCGGCGATTTCTAACGTGGTCACCGCTCCCATGCCATCAAATCCGAAGTTCGCATCAGCACCCGCGGAAACCTTATCTGATTTTGTATTGGGAGAATATAGTTTTTGGGTGCCAAACCAATGCTAGATTCGAACTCAGAATGTCAAAATAAGTCGAAAAATATACTTCGTTTCCCACGAGGTTTTGGCTGCAGTGCCGCCCTCGTTTTGCTGCCGTTGCCGTCGCTGTCGCGGTCTCGCCCATCCACTCCCCGGCCTCTCCATCTTGCATGCCACCCTCGTGACTGCAAGAAAGTCTGTAAAGTTCTTGCTCGCTGTTGTCCTTGCTGTCACACTCTTCCTCCTTGCTGTCGCTCTCCCCGCCTCAGTCCTCACCTCATCGACCCCTAACTGTATTGAAATTTGAGGACAACTGGTGGTGACCGCCATGAGTTACCGCATGTTGCCGACCTCGCTCTATCACTCTCGCTCTTCCTCGCCCGCACGGAAGTGATGACGGCGCATTGCGCAATGGCGTGCCACCACGACAGTATGACATGGGTGCGGGTAATCCGTGCGGGTATGACACCCAACCAACCGCACCCGCACTGCGGGTATCCAGGAAGAGCAGGCTGTATGCATAGAACCGCGACGACGAGGGCCGGGCTGCGTGCATGAACAACTGCACGACACGCACAATCGTGCGCATAGTGTGGTCGCTCCAGTGCACACTGACGAGGGCGACAGCAACGGCAACGGCCCGGGCTAAGTAATTACCCAAAAATTGTTCATTTTTTTGCCAGTTCAAACTACATTTCAAACAAATTGTCGCTGCACGGAAATTGAATTTTAGTGAGGTCCCAAAATAGATGAGTTTGATTGTCCGCAACACCTCCGATGGATGCTTTATGCTTGTTATTATTATTTACAAGCTCAGGACGCAGCCAGGGTAATTTCGCGGCATCCCATTCCGACGACGTCGGTCAGTGTACACTCAGTGACGCATTGTCCGCCATGCCTAATGACGACGAGTTGCTGGCACGACGTATGTCTCTGACTCGCCTCTGATCTGGCAGTGTTTACCGACCCGGCCCCACTACAAGACAGACTTAGTTAGTCCAAGCTTCTAACTTGCCCGGATACCCACATGTTTCCAAAAACTTAGCACCTTCCAGATTTTCCCAACAGATTGGCTTGTACATTCATGCTTTTTTCGATCAGCAACAGAACCCTGGTCCCGCAGAGAGCAGGCAATACGTGATGAGATTTTAGAATCGGACGAACCTTGTGACATGGCAGCTCGCCCCCGGTGCCTGCCACACTCAGGCTCATATCATGTACCCGATCTCAAGCTCTCAAGTTTGTAGCACTCACTCTCGGCGATCTCAAGCCATTTTCCTTCAGGGGCCTTCTTGACACGGCCCGAATTGCCAAGGAAGCCCTAGAGTCCGCCGCGCTGCCATCATGCTCCTCCATGTACATATGTAGTTAGCCGAATCTTTTTAGAAGGATTCAGAACGAGGTAAATAAATATCGTGATTCGAACTGGGGGGCTAACAGTTTGTTGGATTCTGAACTTATCTCGACTTCGAGAGTCATGTGTTGCATCCCCCGTTGGATATCTTTCTTACCCCGTCATCCTCTGAAGTCTGGTTCGATCCAAATCGTTCCACCTGCGGCAGCGCCTCAGGGCCGGTGATGCGTTTCACCAACAGCACACAACCCGGTTCTTTTCGAACTTCGTTCGGAATCGTTCCGCTGCCGGGTTTTTGTTTGAACAGTCTTATTAATCGTTTACTTTTGCCCGACCTTGTGGGCTCGTCGTACTTCAAACGTGTTTTCACGTGGCGCGGGCCCAGAGGTCTGAAAGAGTCTGAGAGTCTGCCTCGTTGGCTGAAACACGTTTTCGCTCAGCCGCTTCTCCGTTTGGTAAGACGTTCTTTTCTTTTCTCGCTTTCCCGTGACCAATCAGCATGAAAATTTCCACCTTCTTCCTCCACGATTGAGTCGGACTGTCGCACGACGGGGGGAGTTTTAAATTTTGTGACCACTTTTTCTCCCGATCAGTGTAGCGTCATCGAAGTGACATAGGACATATCTGTTATTTGATGCGATGTGTACTATGTAGTTATGATAGTGTGTAGTCATTGATCCATTGGCTTCAAGTCCCGTTCGAACGTTCACCATCTCCCGCTCGGCGATAACTCGGCGATGGTAATTTTGATTATCAGCATCAGTTGTGGTACGCCATTCCGAAAAGAGGACAGTTGATAAGGTTTGTTTCGTTCCGCATTAACTTTCGATGTTCGGAACTAGCATTAATATTTCAAAAAGCATCATTCCGGGGTTATACTTTTTTCCACCCAACTCAATGAGGTCGTATTAGCCTAGGGAGTGAGCGTTTACTAATCACTGAACAGGTCTGCCGCCGGAGTCCATCAATCACGCCACCACGACATCGTGTCCCGGATCGCAAATCGAGCTTGTGATAATGTCGGTTACTAGGGACGCAGTTGCCTGTTAGTTGGGCTATCAGTAACGTGATAGCGGCCCCAGTAAGCACTTGCCTAGTAAGCATGCATCATCCTAGGATCCTTGCCCTTTTCTTCCCGCGGAGACTTTGCAGGTAGGATGACTGGCCACGGGCCAAGTGAGTTACAGCGGTCATGTGTCTTCCACACACGATTGCAACTGGACCCGTCGTTTCCTGAAGCTTTTATGCTACTAACGCTAGATGTCACTGTTACGATGAATTCTTTTGAAGAAACCAACCAGGTGACTTTGGCACTTGGGTGCGTTGAACTATAAACCATCCATTAACTCATGATTATTCGTAGATGGTTCTGCTTGCTTGGCTTTCCTTCCGCTTCTACTACTTCGGGGATTCCGTACCTCGGAACCCGGTAAGTTTCCTAGACCTCGAATGTGCGGCGGGCGTCAATGTTGTATCTAATCGAATGAATCATTTGATAGGCGACAGTGAACCAGGCGGTCCAACCTCACCATAATATATAACTGAGAAGAAAATATCATCGTGAACACAGGTAGCCTACCAACTAATCCGGTCTAAAAGAGTCTTAGCTAGCATCGCCGAGGCTGCGATTTTTGTCGACGTTGCTGCAGTACAAATCCGAATCCAGGACAAGGAACAGGAAAAGGGCGGGGCCCCAGTCTGACCGTATGGTCGTGTGGAGTATATAAAGGCGGGGCACTAGCCACTGCCGACATCAGCACAAGAGGTCCCTTTGGCCTCATCTTACCACAGTGCTAGCAATGTCGTCCACGGACTATAGACTCAGTGCGTCCTGTCCCGCTTCCAGTCTAGGTCTTGGTCGGGAATTTGACAGTTGCATCCGTAGTATGCACAACGAGCAACGCGACTGTGACCACCATCTGTTGCACGCTGATCGCAGGCTTTGCGTCGATGAACTCGAAGAGTAACAGTGCAGCCGTGTCCATGACCATCGCCGACGTACCCGGCCCGCCTAATCTTGGCGGCTTGCCCCAAACGACGTGCGAATGGACCGTGGTTGACTCGGCGTTGATTGTCGCCCAGGATGAGATCTATAGCTGGATGTTCTGCGCAGCTCAGTACGGAAACATTATCATTGACCCTGCATGCCAAGCACCATTGCCCCTGTCGACTTCACATTCAGGCTCACGCGGTGGTACTGAGAGGGTGGGTCATGCGAAATGGATGAGCCTCGTGATGGCGTTGGTGTGCCTTGTGGTGTGGGCGGTCTGGCCGGTCGATTTGAATGTCTAGTAGTGGTGACATGGATCCGAGATATATGTACCCTCGAGCGCCCTGCCAAGTTCAACACGTGATTATTGACCTTGCGTCGAGCCAATACGATTGAATTTTGCGCCTAGTCTCCTGTAAGAAGCCCCCTGAGTCTTTTTAATTGCGTTCTCGTTCCTATCTAATGGTCACATTATGATCATAGTCTGTACCGAAGATTCGAGCCGGTCGCATGCGGGCTTGGGTGCTCGGCACAGCCACACGGCCGCACACGAAGGATGTGGTGCGCACGTTTACATGTTACACACGGCGGCCCGACTTGCCCGTCTGTCAGATACATCAGGAGTTGGGGAACAAGCCGATACCTATTTTGGAATTAATTTCGTCCCGATACTTATGCCAATGATAAATATAATGGTTTATAAGGCCTGAGACTTGTTGATCACAGGTAAAAAAAAAATTGCTTAAGACAAGCATATATATTTATTTATAATCCCTTTAACTTTTGCACCTGCATGACACTTCGGTAGCT
>JBBPPA010001021.1:0-15005 GCA_038091735.1 Leccinum pellstonianum
GTCGAGGATGACGGTATCAGGAACGCGGAGGGCAAGCCTATTGTTGGTGGTCAGCTCTTCAGAAAATACCTCCTCGATCGTTGTCGAGTGGACTTCAATGAGCGTAGTTGGGTTTCTAAAGAAACAACCAATTTGGACAAGTATTATGGTGCTCAAAGCGCCCGACGTCACGGCGTCGGTCTTGTCAAGTTTACGGGTGAACGCTTCAAGTTTCAGATGCTCACGGAACGTACCGTGCACAAGTGTGTCAAGAAGTTCCTGGTCAGCTCTGACGGTCATCGGAAGGAAAAGATAGAGAATCTATGCCAGTTTTTGAAAACAGTTGGTCAGCAACTTGATGTCCCCAAGGCAATGGGCACGTATGAACGTGGACTTTACGCGGATGGAGGAGCTCTGCAGGAGCCCCGACGTCAGCCCACGTATGCAGTTCATAATTCAGGTAATGTCTGATTTTCGAATGCCGGCTTGCTCCTCCTTATTTGTTTTCAGGATGTCATCGAGCTCAGTGATCGGAAATGGGCGACGCGCGGTAGGTCGTACGTACAACTTTGTTTGCTGTCCATCATGAAGCCGTATGTGTTTTTGGGAATTTTCTTGTGGTGGAAAGTGACTAGTCTAGGCCGCAAAGGAGAGTGGACCAAAGCTACCAACGTCTGCTCAGCATGTCTAGAGGACGAAGACATGGTAGCGAGCGAAACGTGGATCTGAACCGTACGGGGATGACTCGGATGAAATGCTGGCCCGGATTGCTCGTAAATCAGTGGGTGGTAGTACAACTCGTGTCATCATAAAAATGTCGTTTTTTATTCCGAGCATTTTTTTCGACCTCTTACAGCGCTTGGATACATAAGTTGCGAGACACTGGAACTCTGCGGCCTCAGCCTTGAACCTCGGAAGCCATGTCTTTACTGCATTGCAAACACATCAGCAATGGATGAGGGGCGTCACAACAACCACGCACCGAATGGACCTGGATCGCACAGCGCGATTGAGGCTTACTCATCGGAATCGAACACTGCGTCGTGTCATACTTCTTCTTGGACCACTCTGTAAACGAGAGCCAGGGCGCTTTTACGTTTAGAAGAATGGAAGCGGAAGCGGGGGTTTGACGGTGTTTGTTAGGGTCGGTGATCTGAGCCTGCGTACACCCTCGATCATCACTCAGGCTATCCACTGCGATTCCGAGCAGGGCTGGGCTGGTGGGATCATTGGCGGTCACGACCTTTCCGGGTGGTGCAGTCACGCACCTTCAGATTCATCTAGATTCAAATCGGAGTTTTGAGCCTCGTATCGAGATTTGCACGCGAGATCTAATATCTGAATAATAATATTTTCTGGACGAGTGGTACGGTGAAGGCCGGATTAGTAGTAGTAGATGAAAGCAAGTGCCCAGGGCAGGGGGTAAATGATGCGTGAGCGACACGTGTATCCCTCTTTGCACCACGCAGAGCAGTGGACATCTCACCGGACTCGACAACAATCGCAACCGGATCGGATGACAAGACGCTCTCTGTCTGGTCGCTTGCAACTGGCCAGCGACTGCTCATCCCACTCAAACACGACCATCAGGTGCTCGCGGTCAAGTTCTCGCCCAACGGAATATGCATCGCAACTGCCACGTATCTTGACAAGTCCGTCCGAGTCTATCACAGTCGCGACGGCCGACTCCTCGCAAACTTGCCAATTTATGAAAACAACAACGGAAGGAACGGAAGCCTCGCATGGACGAGCGACGACAAGCAACTCCTCGTCTTGTCTTATGACGACATCCACTGTATCGAGACGTCCACATGGACAACACTCTCAAAATGGAGCATTCGCAACAAACAGAAAGCAAGTTTTATCGCACTGACATCCGACAACGATAACCGTCGTTCTCGGCCCGGATTCGCAGCTGCTTGGGAATTCTTTTATTCCAGTTCTCCACCATTCTCTGCTCACTCCACTACCTCAATCTTCTCTTTGCAAGGCACAAACCCGCTCCCCGGCCACCCCAAGACTCTTCGCGATCTCACTCACGTCTCCGAATTCCTCACCCTCCCATCTGCATTCGGTGCCATTCCGCTGGGAGAAACGTTTTCCTGCTGCTTCTCTGTCAACAACCTCCGTCCCGCGTCCCTTTTCCCCCGCCATCTCAGTCTCTGGCCCAGGTCCACAGCCACAACCCCAACCGCTCGTCATCCCAGATCTGGACATCGACCTCGACGTCGCGCGACGCGCTGGAGACGCGGTCCGGGTGGGGAAACCCTTCACTCTCACACTCATGCTCAGCGTCGCCGAGTCCACTTTGTCGTGCAACATCTCGTGCCACGGCGAGTATTGAGCCAGAGTTCGTCAGATATACATATGGCAAGTCCACCACCATCCCTCTCTTTGCTTCTCAAATCCTTGACGACCTTGACGCAGGCACCGGACAATGTTGCGAGCAATGTGCTCGTCTCGTCGCCTGAGAAATTGGTCGCTACTGAAGGCGACTCCCTGCAATCGCTGCCACCGCCTTATTTCGAGGCGCTGGACGAAAGCAGGAATGCAAAACTCCGTGAATATCCACCATTCCGTTGGACCCCTTCGATCTCACGCAGCCCGACGTTCCACAGGGCGACGCACACCGCGTCGAAGCAAGCCAAACGTTCGAACTCAGCTTTCTACCACTTCGTCGCGCAGGCTTCGTCTGTGCAGGCGAACTTCCACTCATCTTGGTTAATGATCATCTCTCGAACCCAGATACAGAGTCGGGTGCATATCCTGCTGCCAAGGAATTACGCACGTTGAAGGAACTAGATGTCATCGCAGAGGTATGGATCCAGCCGTGATAGTACTATCGTCGTCTGTTCTAAGAATGTTTTGCTATTGTAAATTACGCACCGTCTTGATGGAGCTCATGACCTCGACGCCCAGCAGTCATGCGGTGACCCATGGGTGACTGACGAGCTGGTGGACGGATATGAGTGCATGGTAGCGCACGTCCGAGTTTGGGTGCGTCATAACTTCCATGGCTCGCGCATTGACACCCAAGTCCGTAATGACTCTAGCAATGCGAAGTCGATTCTGTGAAGCTGATCCACAAGGGAATAACTCACTTCTTCCCTCGTTCATAGTGTTTGACATATTGTCCGAGATCGTGCACTGCTACGGCGAGTACGAGGGGTCCTCCGTACTCAGCAGGCGGATGAAGCTAGATTAATCTCCAACCGACCCCAAAAAAACTTAGCCGCCGTACCCCATCATTCTGCCTAGGACATCCCAGCCGTCCCGACCCCGCCCCCCTTAACCCGAGCAGCCGCAAAGCGTGCACTAGAAACCGTGGCGCCCGCGACATCGAACTCAGATTCTAGCACTCTGCCCCGGCCACCTGCCGAGCATTTGTCTCCTCTCAGGTCACGTGACTCTTGCAAGTTTCTTCTAGATAATTTCATCCTAGGTCAGTTTCGATCCTCTAGAGTAACAGTATGAAAAATAGAATAAAAACTAACTAAAAAGGCTGTCTCCTCGACATCAAGAGGGGGCCCTCCCCTTGATATCGAGGAAACAGGTTCAAAAGTACAAATGTAATTAATGCCATATATATACGACTCGACGCGGATACACAGATACCGGCGACCCCTAGAAACGGGAATGACTTGAATTAGGGGGACCGGCACAGCAAATACCACTTACCACCGAGAGCTTCGACATCAAATTAAATAGTACCTATCAATGAATGAGCACTTAGACGCGCGAATGACTTAAATGAGCCATCGCTTACGGGAAGGAGTGCAAGACCCAATTAGGTCCTAGATGCGGTCACTCGGAATAATAGTACCTGGACCTAGCAATGAATGAGCCAGCAGAACTGCAGGAGAAGAAAAGAGAAACGTTACCGCTGCGCATAGTAGCTTTAGATCATTTGGATCGCAGACCTATCCATAATAGCGAATGCAGGGACGCGCCACACACGCTAGGCCCCCAAGTCCCACCGTATCGAGGGCACGCGAGAGAGGCGCCAGCGCGCCCACACACCGCACACCCTAAGCCCCCAAGTCCCAACGTTCGAGGGCAAGCGAGAGAGGCGCCAGCGCACCCACACACCGCACGCCCTAAGCCCCCAAGTCCCACCGTATCGAGGGCAAGCGAGAGAGGCGCCAGCGCACCCACACACCGCACATACTAAGCCCCCAAGTCCCACCGTATCGAGGGCAAGCGAGAGAGGCGCCAGCGCACCCACACACCGCACACCCTAAGCCCCCAAGTCCCACCGTATCGAGGGCAAGCGAGAGAGGCGCCAGCGCACCCACACACCGCACACCCTAGGCCCCCAAGTCCCGCCGTATCGAGGGCAAGTGAGAGAGGCGCCAGCGCACCCACACACCGCACACCCTAGGCCCCCCAGTCCCGCTGTATCAAGGAGAGAGATGGCGGGGGTAAGATACCTGTAAAGAAACGTGATAAATACTGTAAGGAAATTTTATGACTGACCGGAGTCATTCCGTACACTTTTTCATCATACACGCTGCAGACATGTAGGATGAAAAAGTGCCGGATGACCTTACCTTGAATCCAGAACGTCACGGCGAATGGGCCTGGTGAGCCAGTTGAGCGCGGGTCAGCGTGGACTGAAACACCTACGAGCTGAGCTTACCGTGAACGTGAGTGCGACGAGGTCGAGGATGCGTGATGGGGGAAGTGGCGAGAGGGCGATCGAGCTTGCCGCGAAGGCGAGTGCAGACGGTACGACACTTACGTGGCGCGGGGTGACCAAGGAACTTATCAGGAAGCTTTCCGCTTCGGCACTCTTAAATGGCGATTTAGCGATTACGTAACGCGACTCGCGCACGTGAGTCTCCCGCAACGTCGACGACACGCGCGATAGGGCACGGGCGAAAACCCAGATGTTAATACCCGGTTAGTTTTTAGCAGGTTATGAACCAGTTATTAACTGGTTAATAACCTGGGGGTTCACCTTGGGTTTCGATGGTGGTTATTAACCATCACGTGACTACCTCAGGCCACCGACGACCGGCGGTCAAGACAGGTCGCCCAAACTTCGCCACAAGAATCTTTGATGCAGTCCCCTTCGATCAAGAGGGTTCTGAAGTATTTGAAGCATACCCTCGAGATGGAGTGGCGGTCCCAACACAACCCCGTATTGAAGGGAATGTCTGCAAGGGAGGTCCAATCTACTTTCCTACGGCAGTTTGAACGGTACGTAAAGGGTGCATATCCATTCGAAGTGCCGATCGAGGCGCATCTCTAAGAGTCCTCTGGGATATTGGCGAAATCTGAAAGCGGACAAGGATAGTGCCATACTTGCTGTGAGCATATTTTATGTTCAGATTCTGAAATACCGCGTAGCTATATGAAATCCATCAGTGCATTGGAGAGAAACTTTTTTCGATCAAGCCAAATTCCATGCCTGAGGCCTGAAGAGCGTACAATGTCTGTATTCACGCGGATGAATTCTGCGGTGCGCAATTGCCAACAAGTTCATGCCCTAGTCGACATGACTCAGATCTGGCAAATTGCAAATTGCAATGGCACATGTATGATCCCAAGGTAGGGCGTATTTTATTCCTTTCTTTCATACTGACAATCACTGCTATACTAGCATCTGGTTCACGAAGTCCCGACCGTGTCATTTTATGACCTTGACTCACTTCTTAGCAAGCCGAGGTCACCCGAAGCTTCCACCGAGCGAATACTTCACCATAAGAGTGAAGGGAGTTATCTGGTTGCGGATGATGTAGATGGGAATGAGGAGCTTGGTGAGGAGGTCACAGAGACTTGGCTTGACGAGCGAGAGCGCACCCGGGACCTCGTGCCAGACACCTGCTTCGAGATGGAGCATGATAGACCTGTCGCTGGAAGCAGCTGTCACAACTCAGGTACTCGAGGAAAGTGCACCGGTCCCCGAAAAAAAATTGAGGTGGCTGATAGCGTGATTGATGAGGCAGGAGAGGTATAGATCACGCTTGGGATTGGTAGCTAGACTAAGATAACGGCGCGCAGCGGGAGAAAAAAATGGGTCACGTGTGGTCACGTGACTCGGTTAATAACGGTTAATAACTGCCTGCTAATAACCCCTCCTGTGTGGTGATGTTTTTAACCGGTTATTAACAGCGTCCTAGGTTTTCGCCCGTGCGCTAACGCGCGAGCACTCAACACGCTCGTCGCTCCCTCACCACAACGTCGACGACAAAACACGCACCCCCACCATTATCGATGAGGAAGAGACGAGGGAGACGGTATATGGCGGTAGTGCGACGAGGACGACGGAGACGGACGGAGACGACGAACGCAATGATGGGGTGCGTTCCCGCCAATCTCCCTCAGGGCCTCACTCACTCACTCACTCGTATGACATCAATCAGACGATGTAGGTCATTTCGCTGCAGGGAAGAATAAATCAACGATACTCAATGACCCAATTCACGACTCACGGAAGCCATCGTTTGTAAAAGGAGCTGTTCGTGGATACGTAGTCAACATCGTCCGCGATTATCACCACCCTCCTTGACCATCTTCTTGAGTCCGAAAGAAGCATGTGCATCATGCCCAGTTCTCATTGGAAACGGTGGCGCTGTTCAGTGGCTTCATGAATGCATAGATTTTGAACGTGACCTTGAATCAAATGTTGTCAGAAAGATATTTATTGAGCGCATTGCGTGCTTCGGTGGGGGACAGGGTAGAGGAAGGATCCGGAGAGAAAGATCCGATCGGTATAGCAACAGACGGCGTATTCGAGTCATACTAGTACACTCGCGAGGCTGGCGGAGGCCGGTTGCAGGCCAGGCACCATGACCGTAAGCTCATCACTGATTCACTGGATGACTCTGAATCGGAAGGCAACGGCGAGAGCGATCCACTGGCAGGCGGGCTGTTGGCCGGGGACTCGAAGAGATTCGGAGGAAGTCCCTGGAAATAAGGGGAGGGGGGGTACTTGGTCGGAGATGCTGAGGTTGTGCGAGGCACGAGCGCAGCATGGAGTCGATAATCCAGATAATCGGCACCGGAGCACCCGCTGTGTATGACTCGACCGGTGCCGCGGACGGAAAGGGCTGTCTCCGAAGATAGGCGATTGACGTCCCTAATCTGAATGTGCGACAAACTAGACGTTGAAACGATCCGACGACTCCGGGCGCGGCAGCTGCGGGCGGTCGAGATCGTGGGAAGGAAAAAAAGCACGAGAAGACGGTGCGTTTCCATACCACCAAGACCATTTCTGCTACGGGGACGGGGAAGCGCAGGAAGGTGTGACATCCTACCGTCTCTCGAGAGAAGTGAGCCACCTTGGCTTATGTTATGGTTGCCTTTTGTCATAAATCAGCTTAAGCCAGAGCTGCAGAACGGAAGCAACCGGGTGCACCCGCTAAGCAGCTGCGGTGTTTGATTTATGAGGCCATCTCTGCCGCCACGCAGCTTCATTCGAACGATGGAGAGGGAGAGGAAAGAGGACAAACCATGTGCATGAGAGTGAATACTTTCAAGTGTGGAGATCGGCCGTGTATCTCGTACCTGAGAATCCCTAAGTCTCGACCTGCATCGCTTAGAGTGCAGAAGCGCGATCTACTGGCGCACAATTAGATAAGATCACAGAAGAAGGCAAGAAGGAACAGACATACTCCCAAAGGGAACAACACAAATGGGAGAGGAGTATCACCTATCTTGACTTCCGGACCAAGGACGTAAGTAATATACAGAGTTGAGGCCATCAAGGGCTTCGCAGTGCTGGCCACTGGCATATCGCCGATATCGGACGGGGACGAACTTAACCTTGTTTCGCAGTCAGTACTAGGCGAGCTCAAGACGCCGCACGACCTCTTACAATAGAAATCTGAAATAGAACTATAACTTAGAGTCTGCCTACGTCCCCGCTCATCGACACTCCGCCTCGGCTTCCGTCTCGCTGACTCGGGAGCTCGGTCCAGGACCAATTTACGTACTTAAGTAAGAAGCCGCGGCAACACAATTTGACTTCGATTTGTCCGCCCTCGATCGCCCTAAAACGTTCCCCCCCCAAAAATGGTCTCCGTTCCGCTTCTCTTCTCTTCTCTGCCGCGTGCCATCAACCTTCGATTTTTCGCTGCCGTTCTGCCCGGGTGATTCCGTCGACTAATTGCACAATTTTCGAACTTCACTAAATTGATACATAGGTGCCGCAGCTGGGGTGTGATGCCTCTCGCCTCCAGCTCCAGCTTCTAGTATTTCCCCGATCCCTACAAGATTACTCTAAGTATGCCTTCATCGATCCACGAATCGACCATCAATGCTATTTCTGGATGCTCTGATCGACCTTGCAAACAAAGTCAGACCAGCGTGCCAGTGCCAGGATGAAGTAGTGCAGTTGCGAGGATGGTGAGCAGGTGGAGCCAAATCTGATGCTCGGGCCCGTGTTGTCGATGAGTATTGTCGCTTTGGCCGATCGAGCTTACGACGTTTAGAAACATGCCGTGCCGGCATGCGCCTCGTAGAAGCCCATTTATGATGTGACTCGGACCCAATGCTGGACCGTTCAAGAGACAATACCATGCCATGTTTGGGCCAATCTAGTACACATCCGGTTCCCAGTTGTTGGCATTGTCAATCGAGCATAAATTCTTAGAAGTCTAATTCAGTTTCTATCAAAGTACGTTGAATCCACATGTTTGTGATATGCCTGCCTTCCTATGATATAGTACCTTACATGACTACCAAACCACCCGCCGACTCCGCCATGGTCACTCTACTACGAACCTATGCATGTCTTCTATCTGCTATCGTCTGAGTGAGTCCACCATTGACTAAACCAACGTCGCTACGCACAGAGTGCATAGTATCAGTACGGACATGAGACAGCGAATATGTCTGATGATGTGTGCTTTCCACCTGCCGCTGCCGATGTTCAGGTGACCGCAACATCCTGGCAAGGAATCACTTGCTTACTTCCACACCCAGGTCAATGGTCATTAGCTCTCTCTCGAGCCTTGTGTGTGCCAAATCCACAGCACCCAACCGCTCATCGGAGGGACTGAGTGATTTAAGTTATTATAATTTACATTGAAAGGACATGCAGCTTACTGGACTATCTCGGTCTCAGTTAGATTGAAGTTATAGAGCCGTCGGACCACGCGTGAAGCCATGACCTGTGGCAGTACAAAATTCATTGCAGAAAATAGGAATAATATCAGGACGTACAGTTGAGGCCATAGCTGCAGGAACATTGAATATAATACTCGTGACGGCATTCAGGTTGATGACCATAAATATCGTGGCCGTCAAGTTTGCTAGGAAACTGTCCCAAATTAGTTTCCCAGTAGTTTCCTAGTGGCTTCTCGAAGGCATGGAAACATACGCGACAATGAAGTAAACCAGTCCATCAGATAATACCATACGGATCAGCCTGTTGTGAATTCCAGAACTGCCAGAGACATGTCGAATACAGGTTAATTTGTACGCCGTCATGCAGACAACAACAAAATCAAAACACATGGAATAGATAAAGGTCGCAGAGAGGATGGTCGTATTACTCTTGATGATTGTACAGCCGTTGCCTTGAATCCAAACCGCCTTAATCAGAGCACCTAGAACTGGCGTCAGCATCATGATGCTTTTGAGCAGCCAAAGTATGTTCGCATTCCTTGAAAAATAAGAGACCAGTGTCCGAGAATAAGCAAGATCGTGATACCAACAACCCACTTGTTGTAAGACCAAATAGCTATCCTGTGATAATTTCAATGAGCGTATGTAGAATGGGGCTAGAAAAAAACAAATGTACGTGCGAAGCGCAAGATTGATACTAGCCAAGCCAAGCGCAGAGTCAGCAGCGAGCTTCCACAGAAGTTAGTAGCTTCCCTCACACCGTCGTTTAACAATGACGAACCTGGTTGAATACATATAGAACTTGGCAATCGATTTCTCTGTACCTTCTGTTTGAATATATATCAACAAGAACGACTCGGGAGTTTGACTAACCTCGGCGAGTCAAGAGAAATCGATCTGTGTTGGAAAGTCAACTACTATGCTCTAGATCAGGAATGACGCATTCTCTTACATTCCGGCTATTGCGGATAAGATCAGAATTCGCCCAGCGAAGTAGAAGATCTACAATAGGAGGATAATTACTGGTACTTTAATCCGGGAATAACACGAAGCTTACAAGGGGCCAACGAAATTTCCTTTTTCCGGAAATGATACTCCAGTCAAAATCGAAAGTGAGGATGATTTCCCACCTGCCAGCGTGAATGTTCTCGGCTTAAAGTTTGAGTTTCTGGACGGTGATCCTTACCCATACAGACCAAGCAATACATGCATCAGTTTGCCGAAAACAACTGCAAAAAGTAACCCTATGGCAATATGCGCTGCTTAATGGATATGCCAACCCACCGGAATCGACCGAAATTTTCGATAGCGACTGCCAGTCGGTCATTTTGACAAGATTGAATCCGTGGAAGTGAACAAGCGGTCAAGCTGCAAGTCAGAAGTGTGAAATAATGGAGGGAATACAAGAGAAAGAAACCCATCAAGAGACCTACATTAAAAACTATTGGAGCATTCTATGTCCGCCAATGGCCGCCCGAAGTAAACAACACCATGCTCAATTATATAGAAGTCGCAGCTCACCTTCTGGCGACCATACGTGATTGCCGCGTCCCATACCAAGTAGAGTTCCTGGACAGTTCTCATTCGTATGCCAAGTTGGTCCTGGTCCGTCGGAATATCATCCAACATGGGTCTTCAAGTTGGCAATATCGAAAACATCTAGAATCTAAGAACTTGAATCTAAGACTTCAAGTTGCGACTTGAGCTTTGCACAATTTGGATACAACCTGAACCTGACACCGTGGTCACTAGTGAACTAAATTTGCTTCGAATGGGGTTTGTAACCACCTGCTGGAACTTATCCGTTCAATACCCCCGTTGATAAAACGCCGCTGTCCGAAGCCCATATGAGCTGGTAGAACCACCAAAGGGCGGCAGTACTATATTTAAATAACATTCTCCAAGACGCCTAATTTCCATGCTGGACCTTCCGCCAGACGAAAGAGTTTACATCTCCCAACGAAGCGAGGACTCGGGAAATCGGGTCCGAAGAACGCTCCGCACTCAGCTTGGTGATACAATGCGACTGAATGAGCAGAAACGTGCGTGTTTGTTGTTCCTTGAACAGATAACTCAGGTAAGATATTTTATTATGACTTTGAATGCTATAAAACTCGATCGCTTCAGCATCTGCCCAGCATACCCATCGCAAATCGACAAACTATCCAATCGAGCATAGCTGAAATGATCGAAGCACTGGATGACGCCATCCATGCATCTTCTGATATCCCTGACGGACCACCCATCATTCTCAGTGGCTCACGCACCACCACCGGCTCTTCTGGACGTCCTAGAGTGGACATCAATCCCCCAAGATCTTGCCATTTTGACAGCTGGTCGCCGGGTAACTCATCAAGAATTAGCAAATCTTTATGGATGCAATCCCCGGACCATTCGCCGTCGCCTTTTGGAATATGGACTATCTCAACCTGGGCCGCCTGTGTACAGAGACGAAGTTGGTGAACACGGAGCTATGATTCGAGTCTATCACCCTGGCTCGTCATTAGACTTATCCAGTTTATCCGACAATCAACTTGATGAGTTGATTCTTGATATCTACCATCAATTCCCTACATCTGGTCATCGTATGATTGATGGATACCTGCTGCAGTTGGGACATCGAGTCCCCCGCAGTAGATTAGAGGCATCCTATCTTAGGGTTATTGGACCTCCATCAGCTGCCTTTGGAGACAGACGCATTGAGCGACGAGCCTACAATGTAGCTGGTCCAATGGAACTAGTCCATCACGATGGTCAGCATGGTAAGTTTGTGCTTGTCAGTTGTCACACCCAAGTCATTCTGAACACTTGACCAAAATTGTTCCAGGCCTGATCAGATGGCGCATAGTGATTCATGCGTTTATTGATGGATACTCGCGGTTTGTCCTGGGAATCCGTGCATCAAACAACAATCGTGCAGAGACAGTACTGGAGCTATTTGAGGATATAGCAGCCGTTCATGGTTATCCAAGCCGTGTTCGTGGTGACCATGGGACAGAGAATCTCTTTGTGGCTGCACGCATGGAGGAAGTGAGGGGAGTGGAGCGTGGTTCATATATTTGGGGAAGGTATGTGTATTTATCTTAGCAGACGACTGGAACCACGTTTGACATATTCAAGTTGCTATAGAAGTGTTCACAACGTATGAATTGAGAGACTATGGGTTGATGTTACGCAAGGATTTGGTCTCAAGTGGAAGGAATTTTTTCAGGTCCTCGAGGCACATGATGGACTGGATGCCGACCACACTGCTCACTTGTGGCTTCTCCATAAGGTGTTTCTCCCGATGATTAACTAGGATGCCGAGGCATGGGCAGCTGCTTGGAACCACCATATTATCAGTCGAAGAGGTGAACATCACCAATCTCCACAAGCTTTGTTTGTTCAAGGGACCATTGAGAGGGGGCAACGAAGCATTTTTTGGCCGAGGAAGACAATTTTGGGGATATTGAAGGGTATGGAATCGATTGGCAAGATATGGACAATCACCGTGTTCGGGCACATCATGATACCAACAATACTGGCGAAGTACACCAGCCTGATCCTGACAACCCCTTTGTGGTTCACCATCCCGAGCAACTCTCTCATGTCGAGGTTCCAGAGACATCAAGTCCACTAGCTGATCAACTGGAGGAAGAATTCCAGCAACGTGTACACCCGATCCTTGATAGTGTTCCCACTGATATGCAGTCTCGCCGTTTGTTATGGATTGACGTACTGGCCGTCGCTCAGAACACGTAAAAATACATATTATTTCTTGTCATACTATTAGTACTTCATGTCCTATAACTACTAGGCTTGAGGTGTTAGCAGCGACAATCGCCCGCTTACTGGGTTCATCGTGAACGCGACGCGATCCAAATCAAAGTTAACGGAGTTGTCGGAGACTCTGTGTTGAGAGATAGTTCGTAGAATCTGTTCACGATCATCTCGATCACCACTCTCGTCGAGGGCGTCGACGACAATGATCAATGGTCCAAAGGGTGGATATCGCGTGCGATGGTACTGAACAGATTTTGCGGATTCCGCCTCGCAGCGTCTGTACTTGAAAAGCAGTATGACGAGCCTAGTCGCTGTTACTCATCGTACCGTCGGGGAATGGAGTGAGCCACTGCAGACTTGCCCGAGCCAGCCACGCCACTGAGTAAGCAAACTCGCGGCACATTATCATCAGGATTATTGAGAACATTGCATATCTTGCGGAGGAAGGACTCACGCGTCCCAGACATGCATTCCTTCTCTTCCGCATATCTAGCCCCGAAAGCGTATGGCATGTCATTCAAGTCGATCGATTCATCTGTTTAAGTTCGTGAGCATCCACCTGCGGTCCGAAGAATGAGACCTACCAGCATGTTCCACTATGTTCATCATGCGAACGACAGTGACACCCGTTTGCACTGACACTCCGAGTCCCTCCTCCACAAACGCCGTCTTCAGTTCTCGCAACTTGTTCTCGTAATCCGTAATCCTAGCATCAATATCGGAGAAAGTGTATTTCGCCGTTCGAATCCCTAAACACGGAGGTGAGGAGTAGGGATCATAAATTAGACGACGACTGACAAAAATTCTTCTGCTTGACGTATTCGATGATGAAGTAACCACACACCGTCACTTGCTGTATCAGAAGCGTGATCGTCTTGACGTGCGCCTTGATCGCCTTCAAGGGTTCGGCATCGTTGACAAAGCTGAAGATGTCGCTCATCCTTATGCGTGACCAAACTGGGGTCCTTGTTGGATGGTTTCAGCTTGGCTGCTACAGTGGTCACTCTGGGACTGTTTCCCGTCGTCAGGTATGTCCATGGTAAGACAGTAGCAGGCTCGGAGGTCGACGACGAGGGTTGGGAACTGGTACCGTGACTATTGTAGGAAAGGTTGTTTCGTGTGAGATGCTCGTTGAGGTGCTGATGAATGATGGATGCAGTGGGAGAGTCATCATTGGCGACACACTCGACGGTGAAACAGAGGCGGAGTTCTTGCAATTGGTCAATAAACGGTTTCAATTTCGTGAGCGTTGATGTACGCAGTATCTTGAATGCATTGCCGCTTGCGGTAGTACCGTACTCCCCATATGGCTGGATGGAACAAATATGTGAGCCACAATACGAGATGTCAGCGCTGAACTCACCGGTTCCGGATGAATTATGACCAGGTACTTATGTTCCCGCACAGTGCTGCTGGCAGGAGCCGATGCTCGAGATCGAACACCGGACCTCAGGCTACCCAAAGAGACATTCTGGGTTGGAGCGGGGCGTACTTGGGAACTCGGGAACGGTCCGAACGAGGAGAGGGAGACATCCCGACGTGCGGAAGCCGCACTGGTCATCCTTCGGTCATTCACTGATCCGCTTGGTGGCGGACCAGGTCGACGCCACATTGGCAGTGTCGGCGATGCTGAAAATGTCTCGGAGTTGATGGTACAAAGTGAACTTGGGGTCGAAGCCTGTTGGGGGCTTTGCGACGGAGTTGGATGCGTCAAATGTTAGTAATCACTGGTGGCGGAGCCCCAGAAGCTTACCTAGTAGCGGATCCTCCAGCATTAATGGATGTGTAAAGTATGTATCTTGGCAACGCGTGCATGTTGAACGTGGCGTCGGATTGGCGTCCATCTGACGAAGAGTTAGGAGGAGCGATAAGATTAGATTGAACAACTTACTGTAGCAAACATGCCACCGTTGTGACATCGGCGCGCCGGCAAGGTGGGTCGGGGGGGATGGTCAGCCTGCCCATGTCCGCAGACACACCTCATCAAGGAGGTGCTAAAATGCATCATAAGATACTAGAAAGGGTGACGAACAGGATTACTAACCTCTTGGAAGTATGCCGTAGAACGGTAGACTTGACAACGCGTCTGAGTCTGCGCTACCGTGGCCATTATGGCGGTTAGCGGGAGAGGGACGAGACGATCAGGCAAAAAATTGCTCAGGGTCCGGGCATGCCCGACAATTCTTCAG
>JBBPPA010001022.1:0-15000 GCA_038091735.1 Leccinum pellstonianum
TTTCACCTCCCAGTTTTGACCAAGGCTTCGAAATATTTGTAAGATGCGGATAAATGGATTGCACAAGGAATATACCTGATAGAAATAGCTGCTGGTCGATGCACTGTCTGAGATGGAGACGAAGGAGGGGTCATTCTTGACTTTGGAATCATCTCTCTTCGCCCTTCCGATGTGGACATGCATACCTTGCGCAGGATTTGTACGCAATGTCAGAGAGGGTGCATCTGAAGAAAAATCAGCACTGTTGGATGACGAGGCAAGGTCCTCACTGTATTGAATCTGAAGATCACGTTCTAGGTTTCTTCTGCGCTCTAGGAGGTCACGCAACCTCTCGTGTAGCGTAGTCAGATCTTCCGAGAACCTGAGGTGTAGTTTATCACTGTACACACCATTGCTGGGTGGCAAGCCCCACTCACTCTGGTCGAATAGTCCACTTGTATACACCGTACGCAATACTTGAAGACCTCTGTTCGCCTTGCGAAGAATCACCTTCACTAAACTCATCGTCCAGTGACGCTGGGAACTCGATATCTTCTAGTGCTAGAGTGATGCGCGCAGATATATCACGAAGGCCGGTCATCTTTGACAAGAGGGTACAGATGGTGGTCCAGTCTTCACCCCGAGTGCCATCCTGCTCCTGGTGTTCCATTGCTTTCTCGAGTTCGATTCTATTCCGAATGGCTGTCCAAGTATGGATAGTACGGTTGATCGCGAGGAGATCTTTCGGTTCTCCTCTGCAGGAGAGGAAACGCTGGACTATACGACAAGCGTCTTCGGAGTCTCGCAACAAACGTGCAATGTCATCCCGCATATGTGGTCTATCATGGAAAAATGCAACCAACGACTGCCATGCTCCAATTTCCGTTCGAGAGGTACTCGGCGAGCCTAACGAAAGCAAACGTTGAAAGACTGCAGACCAGAGAAAGGTAGAAAAAAGAACGAACACAGTCTGCGGTTCAATGAACGTGTTCCGCTGCTAGTGATCGTCCGCTTGATGACACTTAGAAGGCTCCCAGTTACTCCACCTTCCCTTTCACTCTCACATATTTCGAGTGCTTTGATAGTATGAGCGTCAATTTGCATGTGTTCATCGGTTCCTTCTTGGCTGGGATCAGAAAGTAGGGGCATGTATTCCATGAGATTATTCCGCATATACGTTGTGAGTATAGTGATGGATATAGATTCCATCGGTGTGTAAGAGGAATCACGTTGGTCCAGGGTGCTATCTGAAGGCTCGACATAAGATAGAAAGTGACCCTCCTCTTTGAGAAGCTGCTGGATCGAATTCGATTGCTCGTCTTTCAGCTCCTGTGCAAGAACGATCTCTCTTGGAGAGATTCGCGCAAGTTCATCCTTGAGCGCTACGAGGGGGATCGCCTTGGTGAAAAACTCGCCGGTTGAGACATCGATCCACGCCAATCCAATCTCTCGAGAGTTACGTTCAAGAGAAGGCGAATTTACACTGATGGCGAGAAGGAAGTTATTTTGAGAGGTTTCCAGAAAGGGTTCATCGATGAGGGTACCAGGAGTGATCACGCGAACGACGCGACGATCGATCTCAGGCTTTTGACCGTTTGTGTAACGCGGAAATTCCTCGCACATAGCAACGAAAAGCTTGTGCTGCTGGACCAAGATCTTGATATACTTGTCAAGGTGCATGATCGGAAAACCACACATGGGAACATTCTGCTTGTCCCAAACGCGGGAAGTCAATTTGATGCCAAGGAGACGCGCTACGTCATTTGCCTGGTCAAAGTATGACTAACGGACGCGTGTTAATATGATGAGACGCGTCTTTGATGAACCATACCTCATAGAATTGACCGACGCGAGTGAGGAGAATACAATGAGGGAATTTGGAGTGATTGGTCAAGATACCGGTAGCAAGTGAATTGCGCGGTTGCTTTGGCCTCGTTTCCGACAGGACGGTATCTGGTACTGCAGGAGAGACGGTCCGAGGCTTGCGACCGCGCTTAGGGTGTGTGGAGTCTTTGGCCACTAAAGCATAATTAGCACGAGTCAACGACACAATAGACAGCTTCATTACTTTGAGCGGCGGAATCGCTGGTCGGCAGCAGGGAGGTGCGGCGTCTTCGTGGAGCCTTGTTATCCGCATTTGGGATGGGGTCGGTTTGCAGACTAGGTAAGGGTGGAACCACCGGTCGTTTTGGAAGATCAGAGAAGGGCTTTTTTGTTACGGTGGGCTTGCGGGTCGTGCAGGGAGGAGAAGAATGGAGGCGACGGGCGAAGGCGACGCGACGAAGGACGCGATACATGGAGAAGGGAGGTGTCTGTATGCGCGACGGTGGCGCAGGCTGGTCGGAGCTTTAAAAACGAGGTTGGACTCGTCCCTGCTCGCTTCTTGACCACAAACCAAAATGTCTTTTGCAGGCAGACGCAGAGGAAACAAGGTAAAAAAGGGTGTCCAGTTCACCCTTATGGTTGTCGGTTCGTCCTTTTTCTTCGTCTGTCTGCATTCATTCTCCCTACAACCCAAGCAGGCGCCTCTGGAACCGGCCGCACAACCTTTGTTAACACCCTTTGCGAGTCAGAGGTCCTCGCCCACAAAGTGTCTGACAATCCTAGCACTGTCCACATCGAGGAAGGCATTAGGATCAAGCCTGCCAACGTTGGTAAGTCTGTCATACGTACACTCTATTTCCACCGCCTAACGCGTCTCTCGCAGAACTCGAGGAGGATGGCGTTCGTATTGCCCTTACCATAGTTGATACTCCCGGTTTTGGCGACAACATTGACAATGAGTTCGCGTTAGTATTTATTCGTTTCATAGGCACCCTTCTCCTGACAGTACTGCATAGCTTCCAAGAGATCGTTGGGTATCTCGAACGTCAATACGATGACATTTTGGCCGAGGAGTCTCGTATCAAGCGTAACCCTCGCTTCCGTGACAACAGAATCCATGCCTTACTCTACTTCATCCCTCCCACTGGACATTCGTATGTACCAAACATCTCGAAAAAAAAACTTATCGAACTCACCTACATGACAGCCTGAGGGAGATGGACATCGAACTCATGCGTCGCTTGTCCCCTCGTGTCAATGTTATCCCTGTCATTGGCAAGGCCGACTCGCTGACCCCCAGTGAGCTTCGAGGATTCAAGAAACGGGTCAGTGGTCCCTATGAGCTTACTGACCGTCACTCATTGTGTATCTAGATCATGGAGGACATTGAACACTACGACATTCCTGTGTACAATTTCCCGTACGATGTTGAAGAAGATGACGAGGAAACTATTCAGGACAACAGCGAGCTTCGGGTAAACAAGTTGAATACATGGAGTTCTCTGGACATATACTGACTCCCGACAGGCTTTGCTTCCTTTTGCCATCATTGGATCCGAAGAGGAGATTGAAATGGATGGACAACCTGTCCGGGCCAGAATATACCCATGGGGTGTAGCCGAAGTTGACAACCCAAAGCACTCGGATTTCAGTAGGCTTCGAAGCGCCTTGATGAAGTAATGTTTTCAAGTACTCCTGTCTTGCCTTACTAACGGGAGACTAGTTCACATCTCGCGGACTTGAAGGCGCTCACTCACGATGTCCTGTACGAGACTTACCGTACGGAAAAACTTTCCAGGACGGTGCATTCGGACACCCAGTACGGTTGCACTATTTTTGCCTGATATTGTGTTGCTAAGTTACCTGCAGCGATTCTTCTATTCTCCCCGAGGAACTTGCGACCCAAAGTGTACGCCTCAAAGAAGAGCAGCTTCGTCGGGAGGAAGAGAAGGTGCGACAATTACTGGTCACACACGTTCGACATACTGATTGCTTCGTAGCTTCGTGAGATTGAACTTAAGGTGCAGCGTGAGATCAACGAGAAGCGACAGGAGCTTTTGGCAAAGGAGGAATCTCTCAGGTGTGTTGCGGATCTTTATGAACAGTTAACTGTGTATGGACGCTGAGGACCGACCGCAACAGAAATCTGGAGAGCCGACTGGCTGCGCAAGGTTCGCAGGCCGAATTCCGGGAGTGATGATGCGGCACACATGTGCCCTAATTTGATCGACATTGGCGGTCAACACATATACCCCACATCTGTCCGTTCGTTACTCTCTTGTCTTTGTCTGCCTACTCCACTCGTTTCTGGTTTACTGTGCGAGACTATTACCGGATAATCCATTGACATTCTTTACGAGTTTACATGCTTTTTTTCTTGTTGCGCGTCGAGAGTTGATGTTAATCACACAAGAACATTTTTTTCTTCCAATGTGATGTTCTAGCGAGGAACAAGTTCGTTGTTGGATTTCGCGTGAATGCTTGATATTCAACCTCCGACGTCGCGATCCTGACAGGGTGCGGTGTGCCCTGTTTGGTGGGCTTCATTTCCAGCCGTCCTCATCCACGTCCTCGACGGCTCTCGACGCCCTCAACGACCCCGCCGTCGTGCTACGCGCTCACCGTCGTGTTCGCCGTGTGACGTTCCCGCCTGTCGTTACCCTGCTCGTCTATCAAGACTGTTGTAATTCGCACTGATTCAACAAACGTTCAAGCCGGCTCGCTCACCGTTCCCGTGAACTCCCATCGTCCCTCCTCCGCGCTCCAAACACGTTCTTGCGTCGAGCACCGACCTTGGCAGTATGGTCCTCGAATTTCCTGCCCATCATTCTTCAACTCTCCAGCGATCCCGCCAGTGGCTTGATCACGCATCCGCCTCTCCACCTGCTGCATCGTCTTCCTCTCTTCCCAACCCGGCTCCCCTTCCGCCCTCTGTATCGCAACGTCGTCGTTCCTCTGTGGCAGCAAATTTCCCTCCCGCCGCCCCGCCTCCTAGTCAACCGATCCCTCATGTTCCTTACCCCCCCTCCGCTTTCTCCATCGACGAAGAGGCAACACTCACCGCAGGTATTTCCGACGACCCACAATTCATTGCACGCCACCGATCCAGTACGAGTGCCAGTCAAAATTCTTTTGGTCGCCCTGCCGCTTCTGCCAACCTGGCAGCCGTTGCTGCCTTTCCTCACAACCGACATCACGTTTCAATTTCAACCCCTGTCTCTAATTCCAACAGTCCCCAGCCGTCGTCCAGTACCGTTGCTTACCCTTCCAGCCAAGCTCCACTCGATCCAGTGTCGAAAAGTATGGCACGTCCTAGCCAACTGAGCACTCAAGCAAATACCCAGGACATAATACCAGACCGTCTGCTGCTCTCTCCACACCATCCACATTCCTCTTCCGAATCACGACCCTCTTCGCGTCGCGCATTGACAAGGGCGCTGGAGCTCGCGCGAGAAGCAGTCCAACTCGACGCGACGAACGATGATCCTCACGCTGCTGTCATAGCATACGGAAGGAGTGTTGCCCTCCTCAGCGAAGTCATGGAACGAGTTCGAAGAGGCGAAGATACTACAGATGGGCGCAGGAAAAATGGTCGAAGACGTAGTGTAGTCGCCCAGGAGGAGGAAGTCAGGCGGCTAAAATCAATAGTATGTTCCACCCTGAATCGCTTAGAAGGATACTCATCAGATGGTCCCTCAGCACGATACGTATGCTGACAGGATGAATATATTGAGCCTCATATACAGCATACCACCCATTCCTCATTCCCCTTCCTCTGTATATGCTCCTTCCACTTCGACCGAGTCCACACAACCCCCGTCCCCTACCTCCCTATCTCAGTCATCTGATTCCCACACGTCGTCGTCTTCCGTCACCGAACACACCCAGGACGATCCCCACTATCCGGCTCTGAACGATGACCTTAGTGACGAGCATGAAGCACATGAGGGTATCGGTTCCGCAATGTTAAATGCTGCTCATCTATCACGCGAGTTCTCTTCGAGCTCGTTGTCGCAGCACCCTTATGCAACCTCAACAGAAGAGTCCTCCAGCAGCAAACAGTCTACTCTTAGTCGTACTCCGACTCTTCCTGTCAGCCGCACTCAACATCAACCCTCTGTCGTTGGTAGACCTAGAGCAGCTTCTGTGCTCCCTCCCGCTGCGCCACCTCCGGTATCATCACCACCTCCTCCACCACCACCAGAGGTGTCAAACTATCACTCTACAATTCCGTCTTTACAAACTGCTCGGTTTTTGGACGTCACGAAGCCCCGCGCAAACACTGTCGGCCACTCACGAACAGGCTCTGGAACTAGGCTCACTTCAGTCACAGAAGAGGGTGTCAGGATTGATGGCCCATCACAGGAAGACGACGTAAAGGTCGACGACTTGACTGTTTCTCTTCCTCGACGTCCTGATACACCCCGACTGGCTAAGCGTGATTCCCACCCGCTTCCCCCACTTCCTTCCCCGACAAGTTCAGCCCATCCGTTTCGTACCGCCACTGCGCCAACGACTACTTCGAGACTTCCAGGATCTCCGGTCCCTGCTCAGTCTATCCCTCCTCGTCCTCGAGGGGAGTCATTGAGTATGGCGGGGGGTCAGCCCTTGATCAACTCGTCAATTGCAATGGGCACAATACATCAGCGTCGCAACAAGATGTCAGCTCCACCGTCTACCACTTCCTCGTCGCCTACCGAATCGAACCCTCCATCCTCATTCACACATCCACCTGTCAAAATTCCAACTTCCCCCTCGAGCTCAGGAGCTGCTCCAATTCCCGGACGGAGTCGTGCTTCTTCGCAACCAGGTCGTCGACCATCCGTCGTCAACGGTCGAATATCACCTTTCGAACCCCAACGTCCTCCACTTCCCCAGAGCGCGCTTCCGAACGGACGCAAAGTCTCTACCTCGTCGAAGTTGAATCCGAACATCAGTCTCAATATACAGATTCAACCACAGCTTGTGATACAAACTGAGCTTCTTTCTCCACCTGCATTATCCCTTCTTCCTCCGTCTGCCATGCTCACGAATATTCCTACCACTCCGACTTCTCCACTTCCTCCCGCCCCACCGACTGACGGTCAAAGGAAGCCGTACCATATGATGGCATTGTTGGTGAACACCATGAATTCAAGATCAGGTGGATATATCACGCGGCGTTTGCATGTCCCACAGGGCGTCTGGTCACAGGGAGGAGCAAAACTTAACAATGTGCCTGAAAAGGTGCGCGTTGTGGAAGTTCTGTGTTCTGCATTGGAGGAGATGCAACAATCAAGCGTCGAGTTTTTCGGTGCTGGTAGTGTGTGTAGTGGGCTAGCGCTCGGGATCGGAAGTGTTGGACGGCAAGAAGCGGAGGCGTGGGTGGGTAAACTCGAGGAGTTCTCGTCTATATGCGACAGCGTTGTTGCAAATTTTGGCAAGAAACTTGGGGTAGGGGAAGGTTTTGTTTCGAAAAAGAGCGGGGTACGTGATCCGTACGCAGGTAGCGGGGCCATGACCAACTCAAGTGATCTGCTAGGTGACATCATGGGGTGGAAAGCTGACTCGCCAATTCGACAAGTTCACGAACGGTAAAAAGTACCCGCTTCCTTATTATCTCCGTATGTATCAGAAAGCTTACGGGGTATGATAGCCTCGACTCGCCCGCGGCGTACGTGACTGGATTAGGTAGACTGTTCACGCACGCTCAACTGCTCGATGAACATTCAAAAGCGCTGTTTTCGCAACCGATGGCACCTATTTATACCGCGTTTCCTGCTGATGTTAGAATAGCCGCGGAAGTCAAGCTGAAACGCGCATCGGAATTCTTCGCCAGTGTTGTTCTAACGTTCGTCATCCGTGACCTTGCCCAGTTGTTGGACAAGTACGCGAAGAAATGCGAGAAGTGGCTCGCGGAATGATTAGAAATTGGAGCGGATTTTGTTGTGACGATGTAGTCTTTCCCTTTCGTGAGGCATATGTATTTTATTCATCTGGGACTAGACTGTTCAGTAACATCTGTTCTTTCATCTGACTTTCTTCTTTGACATGGTCTGTCTGCGACGCTCATCTTTGTCGCAACTTATTCCGTCCGCTCTTCGATTTCACTATAATATTCTCTTTTGAAACGGTGGAACAGGCGAGATGTGCGATCTGGACGCCGCATGAATCAAATACAAGAAAATTCGCCAAAACTCAGTCCTATAAAGCGCAAAGGCTATGTTGGCATTGGCTGACTATGCTCCGGTTCAGGAGTTGGGGGACGTCCTCGCAGACGTGTTATCACCTGCATTCGTCGATCTGGAGCCTCTGGATAAGAATACGTAAACACGCGAGCCAAAGGAACCCACTGTAGTCGAGCCGAAGGTGTTCGTCGGGACATTCCTCGTCGGAATCCGCCAACGGGTCAGAGTTGAGTACCGTATGCCAAGCATCTATGGGTGAAGAATGTACCGGGTAAGTCACGAACGCGGGGTCATAACGGGAACACATGTACGCTGTAGCATCGTGCGAGGCGGGCCTGGGGGCATGCTGACCCGTCTGGCTCTGAGGGGCCGTGGACCTGGAGCGGACATGTTGGACTTGCGGGCACGGTGCGCGTCCGCAGACGTCCGGCGATGCGCGGGCAGTGTCTGTGTGTGTCTTTGGCGTTGGCGTTCCACTGGGAGCGCCGTTGAGTGGACAGGCACGACTGTTTTGAATAAATTTCTTAGCCAACACAAAAACTCAGCAGAACGCGCAGGACATACGGTCAGACCGACGACCCTGGCCCCCCCTCGGGGTCGGCTCGGCATGAGTAACGACACGTCTGACCTCGTGTGCTGATAGCGTCGTCGCCTCTCTGTTGTTGTCTCCTGCTCTCCCGCCGGCTTTCCTTTTCCTGCCAGCCGTTGCTGCTGGAGGCGTGTCTTGTGCCGTTTCTGCAACTTTGCCCGGGTTGGCGGTCGCCTTTTTCTTGGGTAGTTCTACCTTGTCTGTCATTGACGACGACGGGACGACGACTGTACCGGCGGATTCCCCCACTTGACGGGCGACTTGTGACAACCGAGAATGATCTGATTTGGGAGCGTCTCCAATGGACCTGCCCTGCGTGGACTGGACTGGCCACGGGTCTTGTGCCGCGTTAATGTAGTACTCTTGGCACTCCTCGGTCCTGCGTCACCGGGCAACCTCGTTTCACTCGAGGCTCGTGCCACGATTCGATTATCGATAACATCGCGGCGATACGCACACCAATAGAGCTCACGACGAGTCCAAGAAGATATGTTAGGGTGCTGTCCCGCACTCGAACTGGCACGTTCCTTGAATATTCACTCGGGCTTATTTTTAGTTGGACAGGGCCCATCAGTAATTTACGAGGAGACGAGTGGCGTTCTCCAGTTCAACAGAGTCTTGGCGACGGAGGGGTTGCCCACTGGCATCTTCAATCCTTTCCCTGAACCCCTTCCAAAAACTTTTTTGGGGTTCATAGCAGCTTTGTCTGGGGCGCCTCTTCTTTTCTCATTTCGTCGAGAATCTAATGTTTAACGTCTCAAGCCGCCCCGGTGGTCTCGCGTTTGTGTAAGACGATGCATCGAATCGAGATCGATGAGGAACGGATCACCCCTCCTGACGCGTTTCGGTCCTCAGTATGCCCATCGGAGGCGTGATTGGATTTCCATCATTGGCCAACGTCTCCGCCTGACGATGCGCAATCTCTCCAGTCGTCCACAACGCGTTCGTTTTTCGTCGTGTTCCGTGACACTATTCATTCGAGCTGCTCTTTGGTATGTCAAATACTTGTAGATGAGGAGTGCTGCCCAGCAAATATTGGCCCAGCATTTCTTCATTTGCTAGTATTGCGACTCGATCTAATGTCACAGGTTATTACTGTAATGATGTTTAAGCAACATTAATACCAAGTACTGAAGTATCAGTTATGAACTAGAGAAAAAGTAGTACATTGAAGTTCCTTCCAATGCGTTGTCAAACGAAGACGAAGCTCATTCACGAATAAATAAGACTTTCGTCAATGATGGAATTAGGAAATATGAGTGAGGTAGAAGGTTGAATTCGTTCCACCGAGAAATGCATGGGATAGAAACGTAAAGGGGAATAAAGCAACAAGGATAAATCATGTCAATGGGAATGGTAGGCAGTCAACGCCAAATTCACCAGAATTCTCGCACGCACTCTAGAACTTCAACCACGACGGAGCTCTTGTACATGAGTGCATGGTCGGCGCCTTTGACGACCTTCACGTCGCACCGATCTTCGCCCATCGTACGCTCCATCCATCTCACCGCGTTCTCTGCGATCTTCTCGTCTCGGTCACCGTACCATACACGAACCCGGTGGGGATAGTCGGTATATGAGAAGCCCCAAGGTCGATTGTCGTGGTTCAGGATTTGTAATAGGTCGCTGTGCATGCCCTTTGAAGCCTCGGCATGGGAAGCAGAAATGAGAGCGTTTCCGAGCGTGGCCTGGTACGAACTCGAGGCGGTCGTAATCACAGCGCTATGCGAAGAAGAGAGAATGCTGTTCCTCGGCGATGAAATTATGCTCGGGGAGCTTGACCGAGGGACAGCCGGGCTGGTTGCACTGAACGAGATCGAGCGCCGTCCTGCCTGCCTCGAGATGGGTGATTTCATGGCGGACTTCTCGACGCCAGCCTCAACCAGTGGGTCTATTGGGTTCCCTGACAGTTGTACATTCTTCGGAGGCGGTGTCGGTGCGCGGGTTGATGCGGTTGCAGGCCTATCGCTCCAGTCGAAGTCGGTCAAGCCTAATCCGACGTCAACAGAGATAGGCTGAGGGAGTCGGGGGCTGGGCAAATTCGTCTTGTCGACCTTGAGACCATTAGCGCTTGCTCGGCCCTTGAGCGATCCCATAGACCGAAGGGTTTTCAATTTCTTCCCAACACTTGACTGAGGTGGCGCATCCGCTGCCGGTGACGGAGGTTGCGAATGAGATGCAGACTTGGACGATTTCAGTCGGCGGAGAATGCCCCTGGAAGCTTTTCGTCTCGTCTGCTGATTCATAGACCGTGCCCCTAGTGTGCTTTGGCTCCCGAACCGACCATCAAAGTCCCTCAAATCGTCATATTCACTGAACAAACTCGAAGTAACGCTCATGCGCCTCCTCACGTCCGACTGAGATGGATAGACACCAGACTTGATGAACTGTTCGTGGTGTGACAATGAATCGGAATCTGCGGTGGCATCCGAATGGAGGTGATTGAGCGTGTTTGGAGACGGCGGAGCTGTATAGCCTATTCCGCGGTAGGCGACCGTTGGGGGCTTTCCGAGCATCCATGCCTGTATTTTCCATTCTGCAGCTTGCGCAGTCTTCAAGATACCATTGGGAACATATTTCAACCACTTGTAACCTCCTAAAGATTGATCTCAGTGGTAGGAAACTGTGCAATAAAAATGTTTCATACCACCTTCGCCACCGCCGATCCACGGAGCCAATAGACAGAGATCACCCCTGATGCGCTCAGGTACGCGGTTTGCAAATGACAACGCATACGGAGCTCCGGCAGAATGGGCCATCACACTACACTCGTAGATTTGGAGTCGATCAAGTACTTCTTCCACAGCAGAGGCCCATTCTATAATTCCACGTGCAGATTTTGATCGGGGCACTTCAGTGCGACCAAGTCCCCATCTAATGGTTAGGGTGAGCTCTCAATCAACATGGTGGTCGCAATTCAGTTTACCTATCAATAGCAATTAATCGGAGTCCTAGGCAGTCGGCCATTTCATCGTAAAGACCCATGATATGTCTTACGCAGCCCAAGCCAAGAAACACGACGAGGGGAAAGCCATTCGGGTCACCCATGTCCGCGAGACTCACAGTGAGAGGGTGGTCTAACGAGGCGTGTGGGTATCGCGTAAGCTTGAGTAGTGTCGTCAGGCGTGCAGACCGCAGGTATTCGGCGATTGTTTGTGATGTAGATGTCGGCGATGTAGAGAACTGAACTGGGTCGAATGATTGCTGAGACGCACGAGCGGAAGGTAATGGAGATGAATAGGTGTACGTGTCTGAGGGGCCAGTACGGGGGCCAAAACGGATGCTAGATCCATCCGAGGTGTTTGAAGGGGCAGTGGCTAGGGGAGGAGCGCGAAAACCATTGTGAGGCAGAGCTATCACTTGCGAATTTTTTTGGTTGTTGTATGTCTGCCTGACTTCGTGTTCAATACTGTCCATGGAGGAACGACTGAGGAGCTCAGCTGCCTCGTCAGGTGTCACAGGCTGTGGTTCGGATTCCTCTTCCTCGGGAGCTGCTGACAAATTCCCATTGCTAGGACCACAATTTGGGGTATGTACGGGTGGTAGGCGCACGCGTTCAAGGGTATGTGGTGCATGGTTGCGGATAATTTCAGATATGGAGGGAATTACAGTTCGTGGAGGCTCCGTGGGCTGTACAATATTGGCGGGCGTGTGGTCGCTGACGTCGCCGAGAATAGAGACGACATTATCGGGGAAAGTATAATCAACTGTGATGGTAGATGTAGATACTTGGCGGGAGGGATTGGAAACAGGGTTATGGCGGTGACGCGGACGGGGAGGTTTTGTGGTTGGCACGTCGTCGTCGTCTGATGCGACGGCCCTATCGCGCCTTCGACCTTTTCCTTTGCCAAGAACGACGCCGGGAGGAGGTGTGGGGAGCGGTGGTTGGTATAGACCAGGAAAACGAGAGCTTGAGGGGCTGCGCGAGAAAAGGTCTTCTACAGATACACCAGCCAGACCGTTCATGCCGTCCACCAGGGCATCCAGAGTCTCGACACCTGAGATAGGAGCGGCGACGAAGACGGGGAAATTCATGACAGGAAGACCGCCGATGGAGGTGACGTCGCTGGGTGTCGGTGGAGGGTCCTCTAGACTTGATGCTCCAGAGAACCTCAAGGGCGGAACGGGACGGTCGTACCATCTTGTGTTAGAGGACGAGGGTCCGGTTCTTGTTCGAGAACGATGGTGTCGAGGGGTGAGGTCGCCGCCGGAGAGAAAGCTGGACGAGTCGAGGAAGTGATCTGAGGAAGGGAACGCAAGCGAGGAGTCTGTTGCCCTTGTGCTGCCCCTGTCATGCTCTGCAGGACGGCGAGAATGCTTTTTGTAAGATCTGAGAGCATCTGGAGACGGGGGTGAAGGAGGGCTCTGCTGGAGGTGGGGATGGAAGGAGTGGGCGGTATGGACATGGAGGGGCTTTGCGCGCGGATGAAGGGGCTTTTCGAGGACGTGTCCATGCGGGGCGGTGAATATCCTTGTAGGACGGTCCAGTCGAGTGTATGCGTCGGGGAGGGCCGACATTGACATGGGGAGGGCGCGGTCGACGGGGGAGAAGCAGGGGCAGGGGCAGGGCGGGAGAAGGAGAACAGGTACTTTGGACCGGGGACAATCCAAATCCAAATCAAAAGTAGTTTGATCGTAATTATTATTTTTAATTTTTTTTAGACACTATCCCCATTATGAATGTGTTCAAGTTCGCTTCCCCCAGCCTTTCGCGTTCCTCCACATGCAGCCCGCGAGTGAGCAAATCTCGTACGAAAAGAGCGCCGTAAAAGACGTCTTCGAGGATGACGAGCACCATCAAATCCGTTACAAGACCCTCAGCTGGCAGGTCCGCGAGCGTGCTCACTTCACCTCGTAGTATATCCCACTTACTCGCCATAGTTCGTTTCTCTGCTCATGATAGCAGAGATCGTAAGCAACGGAATACTCTCCCTCCCAAATACTCTCGCCGTAGTGGGCATGTCGATTCATTTGTCTTTGAGCTATCTCTCACCATCCCAAAGGCATCGTACCAGCCCTCATCCTTGTCGTGTTCTTGGGAGTGTTTGGTCTTTTCACCGCCAAACTACTCATAGACTTCAAGCTAAACCATCCTAATGTGCACACTATGGGTCTGTCTTCCACACTTTCCCCCTTCACCATTCCGCCCCATTCATCAACCCCGCAGGAGACGCGGGATATATACTCTTCGGTCCAATCGGCCGCGAAATACTCCTCGCGGGAACAATCGTTTTTTCTGTTTGCGTCGCCGTAAGTACATTATTGCAGCCGTCCCCGTCTCCATCCATCCTTGTTCAGGGTGCTGTATTCCTCAGCGGCCAGCAGGCCTTGTCCACACTTTCCGACGGCCGACTGTGTAGCACTTATTTCGTACTAATTTGTGGTGCAATAGCCTTGCTCATTTCACTTCCTCGCACTCTGGATCGCTTGATATGGATGGCACTTCTGAGCGCTGCCACAATTACCATCGCGGGTATTTTATCCATGATTGGTGCCGGAACGAACCCATTGCCCGGTCGCGTGATCAGTGCCACGATCCCGACCAGCTTTGAAAACGCATTTGTTGCCATCACCAGTCCTGTGAGTCATCCCCCTCCCGGAAATCGTTGATGTTGACCGCATCTAAATAGGTATATGCCTATGCGGGTACGTGTCCTCTACGCACGGAAATGCGCCAGCTCATAGTTCACAGGTCATTTCATGTGCGCGACCCGGATAAGAGTTCACAGCCCAAGCACATTCTGACCACGCTTTTAGGTTCTTCATGTTGATTTCGGAGATGAAGCGACCGCAGGATGCTATGAAGGTTTCTCAATACCTTCATTGTCGGATACCTGGTGTTCTGAAAGACGTTACAGGCTGCATGGTGCTTACAAGGATTTGCGACCGTCTTTTATACGGTATACTGCATCGTCAACTATCTCTATATCGGCAATACCACTCAATCTCCCAATTTCTTTTCCTTGCCCCCTAGATGGGCAAAGGTGTGCTTTGGAATCGCGTTCTTCAACTTTATGTTGTGCGTGGTACCAGATCTGTTGATTGTCCGTCCTCTCACGAGTCGTGTTCGACAGTGCTGGGGGGATTTACGTGCACACGGCTGCGAAGGTCATATTCG
Organism: Leccinum pellstonianum; assembly: GCA_038091735.1. Taxonomy (NCBI): domain Eukaryota; kingdom Fungi; phylum Basidiomycota; class Agaricomycetes; order Boletales; family Boletaceae; genus Leccinum; species Leccinum pellstonianum. The sequence continues at coordinate 14,678 of JBBPPA010001022.1, forward strand.
TTCGACTCTTCCGACATTCTAAACATGTTCATTCGCACACAATCCTTGGTTGGACGGTGTGGACTTTACTATGCTTGATCAGTGTCATTATTGGCGTGGTCTTGGCTGTTGCAGTTCCAATTTTCTCGTATCTTACCGGGATTATAGCTGCACTGTTTGCGGTGTGGTACACCTATGGTCTGGCTGGATTCTTCTGGCTATTTGATACCTACCACCTCAAGGGGGGGATGGACGGCATTAGGCGGCGGCCAGTTGGGGCGGTACTTGCTGTGGCGACGATTTTAGTGGGTGCATTTATCTGTGTCGCCGGAACATATGTATTC
>JBBPPA010001023.1:0-14995 GCA_038091735.1 Leccinum pellstonianum
CGAAATGAACGCGCTAGAACAGCTTACTGACGAGGGACATCATGCTCTCGTGCGTTACCGCCGGCGGCAGGACCAAATAGATCTAGACACAGCCATCCAGACTTTCGAGCGCGTTCAGGAGATTTGCTCCATAGATCACCCCAATCGCTCACGAGATGGGGACGGGAACGGGAACAGGACGGGAACGACGACGACAAGGGAGACAACTCGGAAGGAAACGGAACGGCGAGACGAGGATGAGGACGCGCGCTGCCCTCGCATGCAAACACTGACGCAAACGCACTGTGCGTTTGCGTGCGTGTTTGCACACGAGAGGGAAAGGGATCAGCTGAAGTGGCCAGATGGGATTTTGACTTTTAACTATTGAGGACTGTGTAACTTAGTGACTCGGAACTTGTTCTCAGGGTCGTTCACCTCGCCATGCCTTCCTCACGGTAGTTACGCACTGGTTCTCAGTTCGCTCAGCGAGTGTCCTCATTTCTTCTCATAACGGTATGCATGTGCCGAACGTGAAAAAGCGGAGGAATGAATCTCGCGTTTTCGTCCAGTGGCTCGGACTGCGCGAGCCTCGAGCATGGCCAGAACACTCGAAGTTCTGTTTTGCATTTCAAAGTCGGAGCGACGTTTTCATTCACTTCCATTGATTCCCATATTATAGCTCCATCCACTGTGCGAACTTCTCTTGGACCACTCCTACAGTATCGCCCCGGGCTCGGTCCCTTATCAAGACAACTCATGCCCACTTCCATGCTACTACGAGGTACAGTCCCATAACATGCTTCACTCGCACTCTCATCTCAACCCAAGTCCACAGGCAGCAGGCAGCTCACACGCTCCGAGTCGGGGCTTTCCTGTCAGAAGGGAACTCAAACATGTCCACCGTCCACCGTCCTTATGCTCGGATGGAGGACCCGCTCAAGCGGAAGCAAACAATTCTCAGCTTGATTGATAGACTTCCCGACCTGAACAATGACAGTCCCTTCGACAACGGTTCATTCTCTTTCCCATTGGTATCCGTTTCGTGGCAATAACCGATTCGTTCAGAATTCACCTCGCCGCCGGTGCAAGAAGAGGACTTGCGTGAGTCACGGCATCGAACGTGCTCACGTATTCTTTGCAGCTACTTCTCTCGACGAGAAGCTATCGAATGCGGGTGCGGAGCAGTTCTTCCGGTTCGAAAGTAAGTGCTTTTGTCGCATGCGATGCCAACGTCGGTGAGTCAACTTTTTGCAGACGGTCTCGACAAAGAGGTATGTGGCGCGTCTTCTCTGTCTCTTTCCACTTCTCATCCGTGTTTAGCTCCGCGGTTTCGCAAACGTTGCCCGCCAGCTGGGAAGCTCGGTTGGCATTATCTCCTCCGCGTTCAAACTACGCGAACGATTGACAAAGATCTTGTTCCTATTTCGAGAGAATGCTGCCTACCTGTACCCCTTCCACGGTGGCCCTCGCCAACCCAAACTTTATGCACCGTCAACGACGGGCCCCTTGGTGTGACTTGAAAGTATGTCCAGTTTCGTCGAGTTCACTCGTGAAACTTTGACAAGTGTATCTAGTATTGGTCATGTCTGGCCGAGTACAAAGTCAGCGCTGACATACACATAGCCCTCTTCCATCGAAACTGACCACTATTCAGATCAATTTCGCCTCACCCGCCGTGCAGCGCTATGTACACGACTTCACTACGGAGATCAGCGATCACATCGACAATATTATGGGGACGCTGTCCATGTTCATCGAGATCGGTAAGGGCGTGGGCCTTATGGGAAAGTGATGCACTGCTATACTGTACAGGTGTTCCAACAATCAGGTTCCATCAGCAACGTGCTGCAACGAATTTACTGAATTTGTCGACTGTGGCAACATTTCTTTTCTGCGATCACCGCAAACTACCCTTCATTTCTTTTACAGTGTGACAGGAAATGTGTTGGCGGACTCCGTGAACGCATTTTGGTTTTCATCGCTGGTATTCAGCATTGCGGCCTCAGTAACCAGTCCGATGCTAGGGTTAACCTGGAAGCAGGCTATGATGTAGTAGGTTCTTCTCTGGCTTCTGAACGTCATTAGATCAGCTCATTGACATCGTCGAGCCGCTCTCCTGGGCATAGGGTTCCACGGTGGGTTCTCATCTGGATCAAGCGGTCTCCGCTTGTATTCCTGATGATGTCCGTGTCCTGGTTCTCCGCTGGGTTCATGCTTTCCACATATTCATTTGGACAGGTGCGCAGGCTCGCTCCTCTATCATCATACTTAGGTTCAGTTGTTTTCTTCAGGGCCGTGTAACCTCGACGATAATCACCGTTCTGACAGCGAGTAGACCCTTCTGACTGCTGCACATCATTGATTCTCACTTCAAACGAAGGCTGTTACGGTCACGTCGTTTGGTCTTGCTGCTGTCTCTTCCTGGTTTGCATCGGAAAGATGGATATTTGTCCTACACAAGGGACAAAAGTGGCTCGAGGATGTGTTTTCGGAAGCGGCGAGCCACTTGGCAAACACTCGTACTACACGAGCTAGCCGGATATCACTGCGCTGGTGCAGCCTGCGTATCGCCGCTGCATGAGGTTACTTGTGGTACCTCACAAGGTGAATTATCAAGCCCAGAAAACCCAAGGAGCTACTCTCCATCGCACTTGTGTCCGTGCTCCCCTTCGACAACTGTACCACCAGGAACCTACTCCATTTGTGCCTAAACCTGATGCAGCTTGCTCCATCGCTACAGAGAATCCAGCTTCCGGTACCGAGGGACGGTACAGAGACCCGTCATTCTGACGCTCGTCAACGATTCGTCAATGCGATCCGGTGAGTGATCATGCTAAAGGCCACCGCTCGACCCATAAAACGAAGAGTTTCACCATAGCGACATACTCCGATAGCTCCTGTATCAGCGGCTGTGGCGATGTCGCCTGGCCGATTCCCGCATCCCGGAATGCGTGGAGTAGGGTCACCAAGTGCCATCGATAAATTTAAATACGTCACAAGAGCTGGGCGTTCGCCAGGCGCCGGTTCGGCACCTCAATCCTCTCCGAATGGACGATATTTGGCGACTTCAAGGTAAGCTACACCGTGACCCGTCAGCGGTCTTCGCCAGTCTGACAATGCGGACAGTTGGGACAGAACATGGGTGAGATTCCGCGTAACAGGGGTGAGTTACTCAATGTGGAGTCTTGTCACCTCGTGGCTTAGATGGCGCTCAGGAACGCATTCTTACCCACCGCAAGCTCGTGCACGTTCGAGGGATCATCGGTCAAGTCGCTTGGTATGCTCGTTTCCTGATGACAATGCTGCTGGGCTCAGCCTTTCAGCGAGGTCTCCAAATGGGCGAATATTGCTCACCCGGCTCACACGCGCGGTCAAGGTGTGGTCGGAGGTATGGTCGCAATTCTTACTTCCCCAATTGTCAGAGAGCCTGACAAATTGGACAGGATGGTGTGTAGACAAAACGATAGATCGGCCAAACATGGCTCAGTCTATGATATGGCTTCCCACAGGGGATGGGGACGTTCACTTCCGAAGGATCAGCCCGATGGTGACAATCATGAAAAAAAACTGGTAGGTGTTCTCGTTTTAGCGAGAGGGTGCGTTTTTCTGCAACGTATCGACCCTATTTTCCAGGAAAAAGTTGTAGATATCTACAACCTCGGACCGTGACACCCGACTGCACCCGATTGGTGGGTGTGGGGTCATCGATAACACGGCCTGACGGGCACCAACCCAGTCGGCGGCATACTTGAGTCGAGAAGAGTGTTATCGGTACGTATCCGACTGATGGATTTTTTCTTCTTCATGATTAATCATGCGATATGCCAATATACATAATATGTATAATAGAACAAGGGAAAGGTGCGTAATACGACATGTGCAACGTTGATCAATCACTCAAGTTTTAATATCTTTTACAGCCAAACACTGTTTGACAAAGATGTCCGGGACATTGCTATGGCGAGAAAAACGACAGCTGTCTTAATATCACCTGAGAAAGTGAGGACTCGTGGACTGGACGCGAACGCGCACTAACACCACCATCATCTCTCTCAAGGCTGCTCCTCAATTATGGAAGCTCGAAATCCTACGAGACAGAGATCGGGCTGAGCAAGCACAGACGTCTCGACTGAATCAGAAACATACATTCGCTCTTAAGGGCATCGTCGACATTGCAGGTCCATGTCACTTTGGTGGTAAAGACGACCAGTTCGTGCTTTGTGATGGGAAAGGCTGGTATCCTTTTTCATGCTCGTCGATCGTTGGTTGCTTATCGTTTAATCTCAGCGGGCGATATACATATTTGGGATCGAGAGACGGCAGCTCTATTGCACTGCATGCGGCCTCAGAATGCTCCCGGCGTCGGGGATCTGACGTGTCTTGGTGTTAAAGCAGGCTGGAAGCAGCGCCGTATTCAACCCCCCAACGCAAGTGAACCCTCCAGCGGATCAACCCTCGATGAGAACGACAACCCGCTCATGATCCGGGCCAAGTTCACATGTAAAAACTACACCCCAGTGTCGGGCTTCAGGAGATCGATAACACCAAGAGACTGTGGAAGACGATGCGGACGACGATAGACCTCGTCCTTCCAAGAAGGGAAAGCAGACACCACAGGAAATCACTGTCGTGAAACACAACCCGACTCGCCGGAAGCGCGCAAATGGGTTTCAATGTTCTTGGTTTGTCGTCTTGGGTCTTGGTCTTCATTTCTTCCGTCTCAGCTGCCCTGCTCACGCCATCAAGCGCCTCCGTTCAGTTTTGCTCGCAGCTCTCGTTGTTCCTGTCTTGCTCGCCTCAGCATTCACTCAGTCAAGCATCTGAGTCTTCTGGTCTCGGTGGTGTCGTTTCTTCACAGAGTCTTGGCTGCCCTGCTCGCGCCACCAAGCGTCTCCGTTTGGTCTTGGTCGTTGTTTCTCACATCGGTTTTGGGGATTATAGTCGCGACCGAGTTTAGTACTAGTCACGCTGGAGGGGATGCCCAATCGAAGAATCAGCCGCAATTTCAAACTGGCGGCAATACGAACGAGTGCTTGTTCACCTCCAGACGGACTTTTTAGTATCGCATCCTGAAGCTTGCGGAGTGAGACTGGCAGTGATGTCCGAGTCGTCGTCAAACAGGACTCGGACTCCCTCACCTCCTTGACCGTGATGACATCGACTAATCCTCTGTCTTGTCCGTGCTAGGTTGGATTACTTTCTTAACGAATTCCTCTCCCTCGTCAAACACAATCGATCACCCACTGTGCATACATACAGTAGTGTAACCTAATAAAATGTAGTTTATTTTCATTTCTTAGTACCGTGCTACTTGGCGATTCTTGTCACAATTCACGTGACATTAGTTGGCTCGTCTCACAGTCGTCCTCGACTCGTCACTCCTCCGCAGACACGCCCTCTCTTTCCCCAGCTTATCCAAACGGGCATGCATACGACGCGGCACACCCCCATCCCCGTCATGTCCCCGTTCCCGTTCCCTCCCTCTCCTGCACACACGGGGAACTCACCCTCTCGGCGGGTCCAACGGAGACGACTGCAATCTGACCGACTCTGAATAGGCCCTCGTCGCTCTCAAGCACAAACCCAGAGATCAGTCCATCCAGTGCGAGTCACTCACTCACTGGACTGAATAGGTTGAACATCAGACCAGCATGCCTGTTTGACCTCCAGTCCCACTTTCCACTCGCCACAAATGACAAGGAAGATCGAAACTGGCGAACGTACGCGCTCGAGCTCGAGAAACAAGTTACAGCTCTCAAAGCTCGAGGCTCTCCTCCCTCGCCGTCTCAGGCCCCTCGGATGTACCACCGCCCAAGAACAAGAGCAAAAAGAACAAGGATCCCGAGCTGAGCTGGGACCAAACTCGGGCTGGTGAGGGTGTCCCTCTCCACAATATATGCTGACCTCAGGTGCATACAGACTTGCCGCGCTTTCTGAAGATCTGACGTCCCACTATCCTTCGTCGCCCTCGCTCATCGCAGCGTATAACTCCCTCAAAGGCGTCCTCGCCTCTCCCAACTCTGATCCGCTTTATATGCATCATGCTTCGCCGACGTCATCATCATTGCCTCGCCACGATCCACGTATCCCTGTTCTCTCCCCTGAACCCTGTCCAAACCGCGCCCTCGCAGCTCGAACCAGAGCATATACACAGCACGCGCATCGCCCTGACCTCCCCGATCCTCACGTACATCCTCCGGACGGCATTACCGCCTTATTTCACGCCGCTCACAATTGCACCAAAGCGAAACGTTCGCGCCTGCGTCCCCGCACTCCACGATCTCTGCTTCCGCCAACGTATATGCGCACGTCGACAAATACGAGAGTTGGACTAGGAAAGGGCAAGGTGAGGAATCATACTCTGTTATGGAAGGCAGATTCATGAGACGGAGAAAAGTTCCGGGGACATGTCTCGGTGTCCGATTTCATCAGAGTTGGAACACGCACGATGTCAACGGCATCGCTTGGTTCAGACGGAAGCTTCGATGGTGTCAGGATTCACGAGATCTCGATCGGCAATGCGAGTGATGTGACAAGGAGAAACTTTACGATGCCATCCATTTGCCAAAAGCCAACGGTCAACTCATCGCAAACTACGCTCACTATCTCTGGGCTTGGAAAGATGCCAAGGGAGGAATATTCGAAGGTTGAGTTACTTTGGAACCCGTGTCTTCGCTTTTTGACACTGTTACCAGTGAACCTCCCGGGGATGTTCCTACACCGTTTTATGTATTCCCAGAGCATTGTTTCTGGGCGACTGGCATCCTAGAGAATGACTCTCGATTGTCTGTCGGCCATGCGCATTCAAGCAAAGAGCAATACTAGGTTCGCCCCAAAACTCTCCGTTCCCGCACGATTGTCAGACTGAGACATCCTCGAGGCCGTGCTAACTACGTATGGGAGCTGGTTGTTTGAACGGAGGATTACAAACAGGTAGCTCTCGATGCGCAACCAGTTTCCCCAACTCAGGTCCGCGCTAACTTGAACTAGATTTGGTTGTATTCAAGTTAGCGTTCATCGAAGCAGGTGACTTTCGAAAGGCGATGGTTGCCCATGAAAGGGCATTGGAGTGGCAGGAAATTTTTGATATCTACAAGGGAAAAGGTGCCCGAGGAAGAGGTCAAAGAGATTGCTTAAGGTCTGTCTGTTTTTGTATGATGTTTCTGCTTTCCTGACCTGTGCCTTCCCTGATCACAGAGGAACTGCTATCACAGAAGCGTTACCTCGAGGCGGCACGTGTCTATGTCGACTACGCCGGAGATATTCGGCAAGCAGTCATCGTTCTCGTCTAGGGGAATGAGCTCTCAGAGGCACGCAGGGTTGTAAGTATCGTAGAACTATTTAACGGAAACCTTGTTTATCATCGTTGCGATAGATATCATTGCATTCGCGACCAGAGCTCTTCGAGGACATAATACTCCCAGGGGCGCACGAGATTCAATTCCAGCTTGCACATGACTTCGGAGAGATGCGTGACCAGCTTCGCAAACAGGCCGCTCGTTTGCAAGAGCTTCGGATCAAGAAAGTAGAGCAAACTCTCCCGTTGTGCTGTTCTGAGGACTGGCGACAAGGATTCCCAACGACTGTCGTACGTGACCTTTTGAGCCTGCGGCACGGCGACCCGCATCGGACGTACATGCGTTTCTTTTCTTTTCGCCCAGACTCGCATCCGCATCTCGACTGGCGCGACCGGGTGATCGCGTGCCTGCCAGTTGCAGGTCATCACGGGGCGGGGCTCGAGTGTCGCGACCGCGCTTGTCAATTTGAATGTCAAGGGCTCTCTAGTCAGGTGCTTCAATTTTTGTCGTTCTATAGGTGTGGATCAAACTATACTTATCGTATGTATATATCAGATAATCAACGGTTCCTCTCAAGGCAGCTTTCTGGACCTGGGCCCTCGTGCGCAGCCACGCGGACAAGAAACGTAGCCTCCCTACGTGTAGGCAGGCCCTTAGGTAGGAAGACAGCCGTTCCTACTATTCGTGGTTTCCATATCCGGGCGAATCTCGGCATAGTACGATCTGTGGTCCGTCTCCTTGCTCCGAACCGTTGCCTCCGATCGTTACCACCCGCTTGGGCATCATCCTCGGTAGACAAGCCCTCGATCTTCTCCTGTCAGGGCACCTGCTTCGTTCAATGTTCTTGAACAATATTGCAACGTTACAACCGACTTGATGGACCTCAGTGAGACCATCATCCTCGGGAGACAAGCCCTCGACCTTTCCCCCGGATCGTTCAATGTCGTTAAGCAATGTCTTTCTCTATCTCTCCGTTCGCTCCAAGCAGCTTGGGGAAATAACAGACGTCAACGAGGCCATCATGCACCAACTTGAAAGCGAAACGTTCGCGCCTGCGTCCCTGCACCCCAGGACCTCTGCTTCCGCCAACGTATATGCGCACGTCGACAGGGTCCTCGACCGTCTCCTCGAGCGAGTCCTCCTCCCCCTCCTACGTGCCCTCACTCCGCTCTGTTTCGCCCGTCTCGCGTCTCTCCTCCCAGCGTCTCCGCTCAAGGAGGACAAGCCCGGTCGGTCCGTAGGAAAACCCAAAGACAAGAGAAAGGACAAGGGCGCCGGATCGTCAGCCTCCGTCAGCCTTGCGACGCAGACCTCTGGCGTGTTCGCGCTCGATGATTGCCGCGTAGCTCGAGGCGCCGGGTGCATTCCCTCCCCTGCCCCCGTCCGTCACTCTGGCCCAACCGCCGGTGGGCCCGGGTCCGGCAACATTGCGAGCGGTATCGGGAACCAACTCGGTCTGGAGGAGAACCGCGAGCTCGAGGCGTTGTACGTGGCCCCTTGTCCTCCAGTACCAGCACCTCATCCCCGAAGTGAATTCAAGTTCGAAGGCGCCTTGGAGTCCAGGGGATTTGTCTTTTTATTTTAGCCTCAGACCAACGACGAAGTTCGATTGGACTGTAGACTTTCGCGTCCTCTCCGCCATCAAGCATTCTTCCTTCTTTGCTCCCGTCTTCCCCTCCCCTCCCAGCCCACTCTTTGCTTCGAGGTGCCAGGTAACTTGAAATGGGTCGTTAGTGAAAAGCAAGATCAGGCAAGGGAACCCAGCTAGAGCTTGATCAGAGCCTGTGGATCAGGTACGCATTCGCCAATCAACGCCATTTCAAACCGCTCATAATGCATATGGTTGACCAAGTCATCGAACTCGGCGATCCTTGCTCCGTCATCATCTGAAAACTTGACGCATCATGTTTATGATGTGTTCATTACCCCGTCCGGCCATATGTGTCCTTTTATCTGCTCCCGCGCGACTGCTAAAGATCGCTGCCTCACGGATGTATTAAGCCAAGTCTCAGGTCACCAGACCGTTACTCTGTCATTCTTGTCAGATACTCTGGAGGAATTTTCTAACGCCCTAACTGCTGATGGGAGGCTCAGGTAGTCCTTGAGAGGAGTGCGTGAGGTGAACACCTTCATTTGGACAACGGAGGAGGCCCGAGTGGAGGTCATTGAGAGGAGTTCTGTGGAGGAGAACACCCTCTTTTGGCCCAAAGCAGACGGGGAAGGGTGACTGCCTGCCGCGAGCTAAGAAACTATACCTTGCGGACGCTTTCGGTCCTAGAGCTGTTTGTAGGCGCCCATCCGTTCCCCCGAAGCAGCGCCGGACGACGTCCAGATGGAGAATTGATATCGATTATCATTGCAGCCATATTCTGTATCTCCGAGTCATGTCCAACCAGTACCACTTCGCATCCATTTGAAAATATCAAACTGACCTCTATCTGAAGATGATCTCCTGCCGACCAGGTTCTGATATACGTATTCGTATTTCGCGTCCTCCTTGGAGTTGGCGTTGGGGGAGACTAGATGTCTGCTTCGGTTACTAGTGATCGATCCTCTCGATCCTCCGTCCGTAAAAGAGGTACGTTTCTGGCGTATATCTTTTCCAACCAAGGTTGGAGAAGCTTGGTCGTGATCATTGATCTGTCGTGTTATAAGCATATCATGAACGACTCGCACGAGACATACGGATGTGGGTGATGCTTATTGCACTCGAACTTTGGTCCCACTATAACCCCGCATGGAGGCCTCCCGTCAATTTCTCAGTAAGTATCAACGTTTGACGCTTCCCGAATGGAAACGTTATGAAGAAACATATTAAATGACTGTAGATGCTGTTGAACAGAAACAGTTCGAAGCGGCTCTTCTCGTGACAATGTAGAGGACGCTCAACTCGTGAACAAAGCCCAGTTCAATGGTAAGGAGATACCTTGCTTACACAACTGATCGCTCAGATGTCGATGGGTTTTTTGCGATACTTCTCAGCTCTGGATGGCGTCACACCAAGATTTTGATTGGAACGTGCACTTGTTGGTTCTTGCTGGATATTGCGTCAGTGTTTTATTTTTGCGGATGTGGGGCAAGGGCTCAAGGACCATTTAATCTAGTTTCTATGGTATCAATCTCAATCAAAACGTCGTGCTTCAGCAGATAGGATACGCTGGCAAAACGGGTATCCCATCGGAGAAGCTCTTCCAAATCTCCTCGTCACCGTGCTTGGATTCGTACCTGGTAGGCGTTCTGGCTTTATGCGCTGCCCACCATCTCTGATTCAGATTGCGGTCAGGTTACTATGTCACAATTTTGACTATCGAGAAGCTTGGCCGTGAGATTATCTAAATTCAAGGGCTCCTCATGGCAGCGTTGTTCTATGAGCTTCTTCTCGCCTGCTTGGCGCGACCTCGTTCGAATTGCATCATTATTAGTGGCCATCTTGACAGCGAAATCTGATACGTCACAGACTTCCTTTATTGTTCTTTTCACATTCTTGCAGGTTCAGCCAACCACTTATGAGTCGCTCTCCCAAACCTGTACTGACCACATTCCTTTATTAATTCCTCTTCAACTTTGGGGCTGACACGGGAGTCCACCTGTCCTGTCTTACATCGACGGCATCCGCTCATTGCGCTTCGTACAACAATCAATACGTACGTTCTCTCATTTCACATCCATTCCAACGGACACCGAAAGAGAGGACAATAGTGTTCCGCCGAAGTCTTCCCCACGAAATATCGGGCTTGTGCACATGGTATATCCGCCCCCTGCGGGAAAGCGGACGTGATCATCTCCGCGCTCGTGTTCAACACCCGCACAGTACGTTCCCTACACCAACGCATCTGCCACTTGTCTCCGTTACCAGCGCGCAAAAAAAATCGTCGAACTGCTGGAGCAAGGGCATGCTATATTTTGGAACCAGAATGATCATCTTTGTTCCCCTCTACATCCCGTCGAGCCAGGAAGGAGCTGCCCTTGCTGACGAGTTGACTCGATTCTCAACAGAAATACGCAACGCAATTCATTCTTCATATAATCCAGATCAGCGCAACAGGGTGTGTAATATTGATGTTGATCTGCAATCCGCACTCACGAAATTTCGGAAATTACACGGTGTCTAGATTCCTTCCCCCTTCTCCGAACTGCACCACGCTGCCAGTGGCGGACCTGTGGTCGTCGTGAATGCTTAGTATACGTGCGATGCATTCGTCTGTTTCGACAGTAATCCAGTTCGTAATCCACTGCCCCATCACGAAATCCCATGCTCAGGATTATCGTCGGAGCTCAGTCCTTGACTTTGGATGCAAAAGCAATGGAGACCTCGCTCGCTTCCTGAGAATCCTTTGGGACGAGGTCATTTTGATGATCGCCAATTTCTCCAGACGACAGTTCCACCTTGCTCACCTATGTGGTGATCCCACTGCCGGGTTCTGCCTTCTGCCATTGCACATGGCTGGTCCATATCGGAATGGCCAAAGAAAAAATTCCTATTTGAACACTTGCCTACAATGTCGGTGCCTCGGCGTATGCTCGGTGTGAGTGGGCACACGAACAATTCGAGTCCATCCTTCCACTGACCTAGGGATCACCAACTCATAGGATGTCATACCGATGGCCCTGCGTCCATCGTGACCCGCGTCGAGACCAAGTCGACAGATGGCCCGGCGCAGTTTTATTACTGTGAAGACGTCCAGCACGACATACGCCAAAGAGCCTCGATCGTCAAAGAAGTATGTTTGCTAGCGGCACTCTCGCATTCAAACGTACGTCGGCCCTCCCTAACATGATACACACATCCATGATAGTTGGCCGGTACGTCCCACGAGGGTGGTTTTTTCTCCATCTTCCTGACCCAAAATGCTTACGGGCTGCGACTTGATCTGGCGGTCTTTCCTGACCCTCCCCGACGCGGGCGAACTGAACTGTCCTTTGTCAACGTCATCGCGACGGACTTGGGTTCGTTCCTCCCAAACTTACCTTCTTCGGATTCGAGCGTGTCCGTCGACACCAGGATACACACTCCCTCTCCCGACCCGGTTCCATATGTCCTTGAATTGATCCATCGTTTCCTCGTGTAGTACGAACCCTCTCGGAGACTCATCCCTCGGAGGTCCTTAGCCTCCTTGGTTCGAAAGTGCACCGGAATTGGTGATTGGCACACGGACGTAGATATTGTTAGAAACGATTCGGACGTCGCAGCCACCATCGCCATCGACCCCGTTTGCCAACACATGTTATTGGCCGCATCTGCGAACGTGTATTGAGCCAGCTCGCACCACCGGCGTCGTGCGGTGGGAAGCCGAAAACTTTTATTTGTTTTTTATTATCCAATTTTTACATGACGACGACGTGACGACGACCCGTCCCCGTCCCGTCCCTCTCCCTCTCCCTCTCCTGCGCTCAGCCAACTTGGACGACGGCTGCCACGACGGCGTATCACGACACGACAACGAAGACGCACGAGGAACTATATCAATATCAATATTATATATATATATAATCAAACATACAATGTTACAACCAAACCCCGAACAACGCGTGCAAACCGCAAACCAGTCTTCCAAAGCCTTCCAGCAGACACCATTCAGCATCTCGCCAACAAGGTAGCAACACAATTTGATTAGTACTTCTGAATTCACGAGCCGAAAATGATATATTATGTAATATTCTTATCGGTGTACGTAGCATTGTATTTCCTTATCGGTTTATTTGTTCGTGTGATAAATTCACAGACCTGAGGTGGCTAACGCATAGCGCGCACCTTCGTCTTACTACACGCCCACTCTAACTGCCATCCAGCAAACTAGCCGCATCACGTCGATGAGCGTATCCCCTGAGGGTCTCGCGTCATTCACTCACCTTGATACGGTCCAGACTCGAACATGCTCAAGTCCTGAAGGAGCTGAGGAGCTGCGTGGGTTCTTACCTGTCACGGGATTCATCAACGGGTACGGTATTCCCATCATGAAATTCGCTGAGCGCCGCAAGTGAGCATTCACAAATGCCCAGCATGCTTTCCCTGACCAGCCTGTCTTCAGCGCGATCATGCGATTCTACAGTATCAAGTTCACCGAGCAAGACCTAGGTCTGTCATTCAAATCACGTCGGACACGTATGTCATTCATGTAATGTATCGCTGACAAATTGACACGTCCATCGGCTCTCCAATACAGATGTTGAACTCTGAACGAGCATCATGGGCCTGACTGAGCCCTGCTGTTGTCTCCCGGAGCCGAGAAGGCAAGTCCTATGTCTCTTCATTCCTCATGATCAACGTTTCTTACCTGCTTTTCTCTGAGTTTGCAGACAACCTAAAGACACACGTCCTGGAGCACAATGGTATGTACGAAATAAGTATCGTGGACTGGGTCAACCAGGCAACGTAAGTGGACGGTTCGGAGACCGAGTCATGTCATCATGATCGTTTTTGGCCTCACAGGTCAGAAGTCATCGGTCGGCTCGGGTTTGGACACGATTTCCAAGGCGGGCGTAGCGACCACGAACATAATATCTTCCGTGCCTGGCGTACCATGGCGTCCTTGGGAATATCGAAAGGTCAGCTCATATGATGCACCAGAACATTACGCATTGCTCACGCCGTAATCTAGGCGATGGTGATACTTTGTCGTTTCCCGCTATTCAATCGGCTTCCTTTGAAAGCGCTTCGTGCGTCAGGGGATGTGCGCAATACCATCCACCGAGGCATTGCAAAGGAGCTCCTTTGATGAAAGCAGGCAGAGGACGAGGTCATCACGGGAAATGATTTACTCAGTCGATCGAGTACGTCGTTTCTCTGCAGAGGAGCTCATGGACGTCAGTCGTTTTCCTGTGATTCGACGTACATACCCTCACACGACGTCGTGTTCAACAGAATGTAATCAACGTTTCTTTGTATCTTGAACCTTTCGATCCACGCTGACACTGTATTTGAAGTATAGCTGGCTCAGAAACTACTGCTCAGACCCTCGTATACGCAATTTGGGGGCTCGGTCGTCACCAAGATGTCCAAACTCGGTTGCGAGAGGAAGTAATGTCCTACCCCGGTTCCCCGTCGTACGACGATCCACAAATTCCCATCCACACCATGAATCACTTAGACTCGGTCTGGGTCGACGGTTCCCATTTTAGACCTGAACGCTGGATAGAGGAGCTCTCATGTCTTTCCCTAGTCTCCGATCTTGTGTTCAGTGTCCCGGATCGAGTTTTGGCCCGGGATGCGTTGTCACAATTCAACTCAAACACTTCTCGACCGAACGATTTCGCAAACTTAGTGTACGGCTCGTCCCGCCTGGGACGTTCAGTCACTTTCTGCACGAGGGCAACAACAAGGCAGCAAGAACATCAGATAGATCAAAGTGCCGAGTACATAATCTGGTTTTCGAACCAGGCCGTGCCAATGGGTGAGCTGTCACCGAGTCCTGACGTGAGCGCGTATCTGAATCTCTTGGAATTTCTTCTCCCTCGTTTGCACGGTAGTCCTGTCCTCACATGAGTCATATTTTCTGCTTTACAATGTTACGGTACTCATGATGCAGACGAGTCGGAACACGGACTCCGGTCTGAAATATATTCAAGGCGATGTGCTAGATCCGTGGGAAGTAGCAGAACTCACGGTTCACATATATATATTATTAAACTTTGGAATCTATCATATATGTTACCATGAGACTTTGGAAGCAAGTACTTGCTCCGCTAAACTACGATGACCAAGCGTGACCTCCAAGCAC
>JBBPPA010001024.1:0-14994 GCA_038091735.1 Leccinum pellstonianum
CCCACCTCGTCACGTTTGACGCTGTCATCGTCGCGTGAATCCTCACTGGCGCGCCGTGCGCGCTGGTGGACCTGTCGTCGTCGTCAGGTTGCACCGTCGTGCAGTTGTGTTGTCGCGTCGTGGTGCCACCGAAGTGCAGAGGTCGTAGACGAGGTCTGGAACGGGCGTAGGGTGAGAGAGGGAGGGAGAAGGAGAGAGGCGCGGGCACGTTGGCGCGGTACTGCACGCTGTGCCGCATTTTGGTACGCGACGACGCGGCGCCCGGCATGTGGTCGTTGGATCGTCGCTGTAGTGTCACGCCGCATTGTAATTTGTGGCCTGCTGAGCGATGGTGTGCGAGTGCAGGAAGTTGATGAGTCGTCGTGATATATTGGTGCCTCGCCGTGGCACACTTAGACGGGAGGGTCAACAGACTACGCCGCGAGCTAATAAACTACGCCTGCAATGACCATATAATTGTATGGCCCCCTTTCGCTCAGTGTCAACCAAACCGACGGCATGCAAGATGCCAGAACCTCGATCTCACCCGGACGGCGAGCAAACGCACACACCGCACAGACAATGATCCGATTCGCCTCTTGGGAGGCGCCCTTCTGCCAATTTGCAATGGTTTGCCAGCTTCTCCTCCCGGCTACGTTTATCAGGAAAAACACCATCTTGAACGGCGACATCCGAAAGATCCATATCAACGCTGCACGAGGACGCATCAGATACATCTCGTTGTCCACGATGCCACTGCAAGTTCCGATTCAATCAACGTCGTGGAGTCTGTTCCGAATCGTTCGCGTGCTCGACGGCGCTCGACGTCGTGGAGCCTGTTCCGAATCGTTCGCGTACGAGCACCGTCGAGTACACAACGCATCATCGAGCACCCCTTGGCGCTCTCCGTTGCACGACGGACCGGGCGTCAGGAAAACTTGCGTGCCATAAACGTCGCAACGCGCATGCTTGCGCACCTGAAATTCCAAGATCAACGGCGAACGATGACAATCGGGTCCATGGACACGGAGAGTATCTCGAAGCCAAGAAAGCTTATCGCGTGTGCTAACAGAGACCCCGTGAGCGGTACACAACAACACAAGTTGTTTGCAGGTCAAATACGGGTACTCCACAACAAAATCTGCAACATTCGGGACGATAACCGACATTCGGGGACCGAGTGGATACAACGACCCGTGATCAACCTGCTGGGAACAAATTCCCTCAAAATCGAAATCATGTCTGAGTGCGACAAACGATATCCGACGCTCGGGCGTCGAGAGACATTCTCTCCAACAGCGAGAGCACGCCATCCGGCAACTCAACTGCGTTCACGGTCAGCACGGATCCAGGAAAACGAGCGGATTATTCATTACGCACCATATGTTTCCATGTGGATGACGTTGACGGAGTGAAGATAATGGCCCGGGCGACTGATAAGAGGAGGTCGGCGTCGTAGTGGCGCCAAAAATATACTTAGAACTCACCCAGTACAAAAGCCATTTCCCAATCGAGCCCCCAAACAGCGTGACTAAGCTATTGCCTAATCGAGCGAGAAATTGCAGACAAACAAAGCCATAAACCTGGAACCCTAAAGGGTCCAGGAATGCTTGCCCCAAGGTCCGTGAAAAAACATCAGACACTCCTTCGTCATGGCCTGTGCGTCGTCTGGGCCATCGTGGTCGTCTGGTTTGAACTCGGCGTGTTCTACTTCGCTGTGCGTGGTTGTCGTTGGCCAGATGTGCGACAGGTGTGTCTGCGTTTTTTCTTTTTTCTCGTCGAAATTGTGCTCATAGGCGGTTCAGCCTCACATCCCTGATTCGCGTATTGTGCGAATACTCGTGATGGCAGACCCACAGATAATAGACCGACATTCCTATCCTGGTCGTTGGCCAATTCTTTCCGCGTTAAATCAATATGCAGTTGACCTGAACCTTCGAAAGAACTGGAATTCTGCATTTCGGTGTCTCCATCCGAACGTCGTGGTGGTTCTAGGTGTGCTTCACAGTCTACTTGCTTTCGTTGTGAAACGAGGAACATCCTAGGTGACATGATGGACAACGGACGCCTATCCATGTCCACAAGCGAGTATGTCCATTAATAACATGCCTCAAGGCGGCCCCCACGTATGTGTTGAGATCTGTTTCTTCCTAGATACGAAGCCTATTTCATGCGGTATCAGAACATCTTCAACAAGGGGAGTTCACCGCCCCCGGTCTATCACCTGCCAGGTAATCATGATATAGGGTTCGTCCCCTCTCATCTTCATCTGCGGGATATGTAGCAACTCATACAACCTCCTTCCAGCCTCGGCAATTCTTCATCATTTTCTCTGGAGGCTGAGGCGCGATACATATCCCACTTTGGTCCTCGAAATTATCGTCGTACCATTGGAAACCATACGCTCGTCTTCATTGATGCTCCTGCCCTCGTCGAGGAGGACTTGCTACGTTCCGGGCGTGGATTTACATTTGACAGCTGGCCTGCCATTTCAGGCGGCCCCGTACAACTTGTGAATCAAATTGCATCCGTCGGTTCTCCGGGTCCCGTTGTCTTGTTTACGCATATTCCTCTTCATCGTCCTTTCGATGCATCGTGCGGTCCATTGCGCGAGAAAGGAACTATAAAGGAAGGCTTCGGGTTTGGTTACCAAAACTTGCTCTCGAACGGGGCAACGGAGTTCCTGCTCCAATCTCTCCAGCCATCTCTCATCATGAGGTTCGGTGTCATTTCGTGCACTGAATATACCACTGACCGTGCAATAGTGGCGACGACCACGATTATTGTGAATATGAACATACTATCCCCTCGTCAGGTGACAAAGTTCAAGAAGTCACTGTCAAGTCAATGTCAATGGCGATGGGAATCCGTCGTCCAGGCTTCCAGCTACTCTCCCTCATATCAACAGTGCCTTCTCCAGATCAGATTACACAGATACCCGTCGTGCCTCCCTTGCTAGCTCCCTGCTTCATGCCGGATCAAATGCGAATATACCTTTATATTTATACACCACTCGCATTACTGTCTGTTCTCGTCCTCCTTGCGTCCAACATCGTTCGCGTGAACGGAACTATCGGGCATCAAACACGGGACAGAAAGCACACCCGTCAAGACATTTCCGAAGAGCTACACGAGTTATCCCGGGGCAACGTATCACATGCAGCCGATGACGATTCTTTCCTTCCGCCTCCCGCAAACAAATCACGAAACCATCACCATTGGCCTATGCGTGGCCGCTCTTACTTGCTGCCCTGGATATGGACGTTCACACTCGGTGGCCACCGGCGCCGAATCACCCTTCCGAACCCGCTCGGATGCCGAGCACCTCAGCGTAACGTGGGGGTACTCGTCGGATTCTTGCAGGACGTCGGGGCGGTAGCGTGGCCGCCTATCCTCCTGTTTATCGCGATATCCTGCTGGGTTATGCAGTGGTAGCACACTACTCGGCACGTTCTTACAGGGCTGACAACAAAGTCCGCGCATCGTGAGGGCGATCATTCCAACATCATGATAATCATTTCGGTTCAATCATTTTACTTATTTATCTAGGATTTTTCGAGCTTTGCTTTTCTCACATGGCCTATCCCTTGGACTGGTGGATTTTCGTCTTTGACCATATGAGGTCATCATTGCAATACGATCTTTTATATTATACGTCCTTGCCATTCATTTCGTCATGGAGCGATCCTGCGATATCCTGTGATCGGGTTCCTGCGTCAGTTCTGGGCGCTGATCCGTGTCCCGGCGGTCAGCGACTGACTTAATGGGAGAATGCAGTTGAACACCGAACGTGCGACAGTCTGGATCTGGATCCCGCACTCCCGTTCCCTGTGGGAAACGGATCAAACAGTTATGTATATGGTAACCAGGGGGTTCAAGGTCACGAAAGCTAGCCATTGATGGTGTACTACGGGATAGTACGGCCGTGGCTTGATTGGCAGGATCCCCCCTATAGGCTGTGGACAGGCGAGGGAGTCGCTTTCGCTATCACATCATGATCTCACACGCCGACTCGGACGTAACAAGCAGAAGCCCATTAGGAATATTGATGTGGCTACCGCACCGAAGTCACGGTGACTCAAGGAATTCGAAAGTGTTGAGACGGGCTTCATTGTTATTGTTGAAACAAAAGGTGAAGTAGTTGCAACCGAACAGAGTTAATATTCACATGGATTATGGATTCCATTAGCCTGGCCCGGAGTGCACAATTCGAATCCGACTGAAATCTAGCCGAGGATGGCTAGTACTACATGCCAGCCCGGCAGCATGCTCTTGCCACAGGTGCATGAGGAGGAGGAAACACTGATCTTGAACAACGCAGCACTGGCTCAGCAGTCAACATCTGAGGCAAGACTGCCATTGACAAGTCCTGTACATTCAGGTCCAGAGCACCATGACAGGGCCTGACAGGCTGACAGCTGTCGGCCTGTGTCCGTGCAAGCATCCAGATTCAATTCAAAACCTGATGTATGTACATCCGATCTCCAGTGCAACGTTATCTCAGCACTCACAGTGATCCACTGATCCCACTCTTTTCTATGTGACGGTAATTAAGCTGAACTCTTTCACACTCTGGTTTCAGTTCTCAGTTTGCTTGAATAGATTTGCCATGCGCTCTCGCTGGTTTATCTTCGCGCTGGTCTTGATGGTGCCCAAGCTGCCTGGACAGTCAAGAAATTTCGGGGTCATAGAGTCATCCTTGAAGCACTAATGTCCACCTTTGATCGTCCGACTCACTCGTCTGCTTAGCACAATAGGTTACAATACTATATATTCAAATCAGTACATACTGTACATCATGATCTACCCTGTAGGCACCTATTCCGAGTTGCTTAATCTAATATCTTCCATTCCTGCTATACAGTTGGCATCTTGTTAACTGCTGGAAAGTGTGGCCGTCACATTGTGTCATTCCACAGATGTTTGTCAGTTTTTCATGACACCTGCCCTTAGAAGTGGATTTTCCGGCGTTGGTCAAAATTCAGCAAACCCGGACCGGGGGGAGTGACCTGATGATTGATTGATGGTGTACCTTTGACATAACTACCAAGAGTGTACACATACTTGAACAACATAGCATGGATTCAATCATTCAACATATCCGTCTAAACCTGCATCCGGAAGGTACCACCCTGAACCACGACAGTTATTACTTCCTGAGTCAAGAGTACAGGTCGCTCCGCGGAGGTGGAGCGTAATGTGAGACGGGCATATGTCGCCACATATTCAGGGGGATGCTGTGTGCACTCCGGGGGGAGACGCCCTCTGTCATCCTAGCACACACACATTTGTGTTGCACGGGAGAGCCCCTGAGTCACGGCTACCATTGACCGGCCGGAGAATGCAAGAGGCTACGGAGGTGACCGGTGGACTGACTCCGATCATTGTTTTTTGTCTAAGAGAGAGAGACAGACAGAGTAGAGCACACCAATTGGAATCGAGAGCCTCGTGGGAGAGCGATAACGCCACATGGATGCACAAGATGGTGATATCGTGAGCCGAGTCCTTCGGAATTGACATAACGAACTAGATCGACAGCAGGCAGTGTGTCGTAAACAAAAAAAAAGGTGGATCGGTGCGCTCTAAGGTCGCCCTCGAGCAACCCTCGGGTATTTGTTTATCTAGGTGGGTGAAGATAAGCTGCCAGTGGCGTTCTGTTACCAGACTTGAAAAAGTTACGCCACTGGGGTTCTGGAGGTATTTCAGGTGCCCAGACTTGATGATAGCGCAGGGGTCAGTCATGGAGACCACGCACCCGTCTTGTTCTGCCTTATGGCTTCTGCGCAGTAGAAGCCAGGACGGCAAACTGAATTGAGGAATAGTACTTGGGAAAGGAGACGACACGATGATGAAGAAGCGTGCCATGAGGGCCCAAGGTGCGGTGTATGGGGGGTGGCAATCTGCGGTGGGTTTCGGTTGTAATGGGAAATGACTCGGGGTACATACCAGGAAGGGAGATAAGGGTCGGATGAGTTCGGGGGCACACTCGTGCGGGAAAGGAAGAAGCAGGCACCGCAATTTGTACCGAGCACGAACCAACTTGGCTGCGATTGTAGGGAACCGCCCCGATATGTGCAGGCAGGGGCAGAAACCTCGTTTATAAAAGCAAAACGGGAACGCTGTTACCATCCCCTGGCTCGCAAGGTCAGCCTAGGGATTCCGGTTGACAACGGAAGTCCTTTTATGCAAGCACGTTCGCCTGTCCACTTGAACGGTTATAACTTCCCCCAGCGTCGACCCACCTACCCTGTACCAACCCACCCGCCAGAGAGACGCACACCACCACTGCGAACTACCTCGCCACCCACGCTCTCCTCGCCACTTGCACGCTACGCAAGGAGTTTTGTTGACGGCTGCTCAGAATCGAACTTGAACGGACGGGTTTGCGACCTCGTCATCCCGGAAGAAGCGGGCCTCAGTTCGGACTTGTCCGCGACACTCCACAACCATATCGATCTCAGCTTAGAGTTTCTTAAGCGTCACCATAAACCCAAAGCTCCCCTCAATCGCTCCCTTTCGGACCCTCAAATCCTCTCAACCATTACATCGAACCCAGTACATATCCCAAAGTATGTCCCTCTTTCCTCTTCCTCCTCCTCCTCCTCACCCCCTTCCAGTTCGATGGCTACCCTCGCACCCCGCACCGATTCCCTCAGCGCCCGTGTACGCGGTAGCAGTTACATCGATTTCAAGACTGCCACCACCGGCGTCGCCGCCAAGGCAATGCGCAACGATATCAGCCGTCTCGTCGGCACCGTCGAAGACACCGCTACCAAGAAGGTGCGTCCCATCCACCCGGGATCACCCACTCGCTGATCCCCGCACTGCAGGCGTTCGATACCGAAATGCAAACTTTTTTCTACCTCTTCACCCGCTACCTCTCCGAGCGCGCAAAAAGCGTTGATCTGTTCGTGCTTCCATTTTGTTTTGCCATCGCTTGTGAAGTTTTATGTCTTGTCTCGTCAGTGATTGGGATCACATCAAATCGCCTGCTGAGGACCAGATCGTTCCCTACGACACCTTGGTCCCACCCAAGAACAATAGCAACCTCAAGAAGCTTGCTGTCCTCAAAGTCAATGGTGGTCTCGGTACCTCCATGGGTAAGTCTTTTCCTGTGTTGTCTTAGATCATCCTGATATTCCGATTGCCAGGTATGACCGGTGCAAAGAGTGCCCTCGAAGTCAAGGATGACATGACATTCCTCGATCTGACCGTCCGTCAGATCGAACACCTCAACACCACCAACCATGCCGATGTCCCACTCATCCTCATGACCTCCTTCAACACGCACGAGGACACGTTGCGCATCATCAAAAAGTATGCTAACCAACAAGTTCGTATCACGACGTTCAACCAGTCACGGTACCCGCGTATCTTCAAGGAAACCCTCCTTCCCTGCCCAAAACGCGCAGACGACGACAAGAAGCACTGGTATCCTCCTGGCCACGGTGACCTCTACAACGCACTTTTCCACTCTGGTGTGCTGGACCAGCTCCTCGCCGAGGGCAAGGAATACCTTTTCGTGTCCAACTCGGATAACTTGGGCGCCGTGTAAGTTTCGTAAACGGTCGCCTTCCTCCTTCCGTCCTCACCCACGAATTTTAGTGTCGACGAAAAGATCTTGCAACACATGATCGAGACTAACGCCGAGTTCTTGATGGAAGTCACTGACAAGACCAAGGCTGACATCAAGGGTGGAACGCTCATCGACTACGAAGGCTCCGTCCGTCTCCTCGAAATTGCTCAGGTCCCTTCAGAACACGTGGAAGACTTCAAGTCAATCCGCAAGTTCAAGATCTTCAACACTAACAATCTCTGGGTCAACCTTGCGGGTGAGCATTTCTCATTTCGTCTTCTGAGTCGTCGTTGATATTGTGTTACAGCCTTGAAGAGGATCATGGTGAATGAGGGTATGGAACTCGAGATCATTATCAACCCCAAGATCAACGACGATGGCCAGGCTGTTGTCCAGGTATGGGTTTCACGAGTGACATGTGTGTGTTTCATGCTGAGCTACGAGAATAGCTCGAGACTGCCGCTGGTGCCGCCATCAAGCACTTTAGGGGTGGACATGGTATCAACGTTCCTCGTTGTCGCTTCCTCCCTGTCAAGGCTTGCTCCGATTTGCTCCTCATCAAGAGTGACATTTACTCTCTGCAACACGGCCAACTCGTGTTGAACGAGAGCAGGATGTTCGAGACGACACCTGTGATCAAGCTCGGCGATCACTTCAAGAAGATTCAACAATTCCAAAAGCGATTCAAGAAGATCCCCAAGATCATCGAGCTCGACCATCTTACCGTTACCGGTGATGTCTACTTTGGAAGGAACGTCACGTTAAGGGGTACCGTCATCATCGTCGCCAACGAGGGTCAGCGGATTGACATCCCCGACGGATGTATCTTGGAAAATCGTGCGTGCTCTTTATGTCGTTACAACTATTGTCCTTGCTAAACAAAGGTTCTAGGCCTGTTGTCTGGAAACCTTAACATGATCGTATGTCCTTTTCCGCTCTATCCTGTTCCACTCAAACTCACGTCTATGTATAGGAACTGTGATTGATCGCGGTTTTTGGTTACCATTGTGGATATCGAATCTCTTGACGCTTGGTTTTCTATCCTGTTTGCATGGAATTGTGGACTTTGAGATATCTTTTCACATCATAGAGCACTTCAAAATCAACCGATCTAAGTACTTTTTCGTTGCGTGTTTTTTTTGGGTGTTCATAAGTAGATCACTTGTATTTATTTCGTGTTATACACGATGAAGTTGGTGAGATGCTCCGTCTCTGATATTTAAGTAATCAAACGTCACGTGATACAGTATATTTACAATATTGCTGTGCACGTTTTCCGGTTGTTCATCATGTCTGCAGAGACCAGTCGACCGTCCGAGGGCTCCTTGAAAGACCCCGTCAGAATCGTCTATCACACAGAAAACCGGATATTTGCTAGATTGTTCAACGGTGATTCTTTTTACTCTTCTCACTCCTCATGGAACGCGTCGAACTCCTTCATTTTCACGTAGAGCGGTCCCTTGACGAAGTCAAAGATGTCATACGCAGGAAACTCGGGCTGGGAAATGAAACTGGCGTGTCGCTCAAGCAGATGGGCCGCGACGCGCTCCTCGATCTTGAAGACGGTGAGAAAATAAAAAGTGTACACTATGACGATAGCACACGCTTAATCCGAGCATCTTTCGCCGATAGACGACGATTTCCAGGCGTTTCGCGTCTTTGTCAAATCCTCCATCTCTGTAGACATTGCGGTTACTGTGGGCAAGTCTCAGGGACCCGCCGTGCCGCCACCGGTGAGTGTTCACTCACACCTCGAGTCGTGGTTGCGTTGCTCAAGGTGATGATCGACATGTTAGCCTCGCGATCACACGTCGGTATCACCTTCCAGGGAACCAGTCACGATTAGTCAGCCCACTCCGCTTCCGCAAAGCGTAGAACTCCACTCTACACCTGCAGAAGCTGCTCACAAGCGGAAGCGCAAAGTTTCGTTCGATGGCGCCTCTTCAACAGCGGTTTCACACCGGACTCCAAAGAAGCGTCCTGCCGAGCCGGCTGCTCCATCCAAAACAGTTACGTCGGCTGTCAAACCCCCGGCCAAGAGGCAGAAGAAAGAGGTCACGAAGAAGAAGGATCCCAAGCAGTCCGAGGCCACCGAGAGTCCTCAAGCTTCTAGTGTGTCCAAACCCGCAGCGGAGAAATCTATTGCGCTGGAAGGCAGGAGTGAGGTGAGGAGTCACGTCACATGGACGCCTCAGCTCATGCTTAGTACCTTTACATTCCGTTAGGTGGCAACGAGCACATCAAAGGACGCCGAGACATCTCCGCCAGAAATGAAGAAGCAGAGGAGATTGAAGAAGGATGCCAGCTCTGACCCAAGGTCTTCTTTAGGTAGCTTCCAGCTGGTTAAATTGGTTGCTACGATGTGATACTGATCCGGTACTTTGTAGCTGTTGAGACGGTAGCCTCAGGTAATTTTCAGTCAAGTCTAGCGATTCACAAGTTTTCATTCCTCAAAGACGTAGATGCAGACCAGATAAGCAACATGGTAAATATACCTGCTATTCAACTCGGTAAGGCTGGCAGTCCGGGGACCATACCTGTGCTAACATGACTCCAGCATCAGCAAAACCTGGAACATCAGGGGTGGTAGGTAGTACATCAAAACGTAAGCGTTCTCTTACTCGATTATGCTTTCATTGACATTGTAAAAGTTCGAAAGCCAAAGGCGCCGTTCCAAGGAGTCTGTGCCGGTGAGTAGCTCTTACCTTCAAAGCATTAAAGACTTATGAATGTCAGAATAGCTGTCCCCGGAACAAGCGAAAGTGCTGTCGTGGAAGCCGAAGTAACTGCAGCGATTTTGTCTGAAGCAAACGAGCCACCATCTGAACCTCCCGCGAAACCACAACGTGCAAAAAGAGTCACTAAAAAAACTGCTGCATCTTCCGCTCAGGTGGTGGATGGCCCTGCTCTAGAGATGATTTTTCCGCCATGTCCCATTTGCCAGGGAGTGCCCTTCCACATACGCTATTTCTGTCCCGTTTTTCTGAAAGGTCCCGATGCTATCCGGGCGCGACTGGAAGAGATCAAGGGAACGGATGAGGGTAAAAAGGAATGGCTAATCAACGACCTAGAGCGTATTCTTCGCGAATCAAAAGGTTTGCACTTCACTATATTGTATATCCAAAACCTGACATTAATCCAATGTCAGCCACGCCCGTGTCCTCGTTGGATGCCGCGCCAATGAATAGCGTTCAAACGACGGAAGTTTCGCCGGCGCCGCTCGATGCTGCCCCCGTCTCCAGGACCCCAAACATCCCTGCCAATTCCTGCTTGTCTGAGGTGATAGTGGAAAGCCGAAACGAAGGGAGTAGCTCGGAAAGCTCGGATGATATGTCGGACGGAGGGGTCGAACCCAAGGAGCTGCCGACTTCACGAAAACCTCAAATGGTCGGTGGGAAACCTCCACCAGCCGATGATGACTTGGAAGCTGTCATTCGTGGTCCAACAGGAAAGCGGCAGAGCATCCTGAATGTGCTCGATCGCATTGTTGGGAACAAGGACGAAGAAGAGGAAGATTCAGACTCGAAAGAGGACGAGCTTGAATTGGAAGAAGACCCAGACGAAGAGTGTGGTCGATCGAAGCATCGGTCGTCCAAACTTGTCACACATTCTTCCGACTCGGAGAGCGAGGAAGAAGTGTCTGCGTCGCCTTCGCCTTCACGTCCTTCCAGAGGCAGCTCAGACAACCCAGGACCTGCCGTACAGCTCTCTAGCGAACCTCTCGAGGTATCTACCAATAAACAGGATGGCGACGTTGTCATGGAGGAACCTGTTGGTGCGCCCAATGACGAGGGGCAAGATGGCGACAGCAGTGAGGAGACGCACGCAGGGTCTCGGATGGTCGTGGATGAGCCCAGCGGAGAAATGGGTGCCCCTACAAACAAGCAGCCATCTCCTGCTCTCAGGGACTCTGTATTACAGCCCTCGGATCCTCGCAGCGATGAACCCCAAGAGCCTGGGCGAACAGAGGCCGATCCCACTTCTGACGGAGCTGGTGGCGTACCTGGAGTGGCTGAAGACCCTACGGAAATGGACGCTGATCCGATCGAGCCTGTGGACGACCCAGAACATCTAGCTATCTCGCGATCGTCAAACGTTGACCCCATCGAAGCTTCCGAAGACAGTGGAGCCTCGCTCTCCGGCGTAACTCACTCAACACCAAAGTCGGGAGTGACGAAACGGATCAAGACCCGAAATGGTCTAGTTCCAGACGACGAAGCTGAAGGTCCTGTCCTTCTTGAACAGTTTTCTACGGAGGTTACGGAGGGAGCGACACCTTTGTCAACAATGGGAAGGACAAAGGCTTCAGAGACGCCCACCAGTCAAGAACCGGCGACGACGCGGAAGAGTCCTCGGTTTAGCACCCTCTCATCTTCGACGAGTACGCCCGCGGCTGTTGCGTGGCTGAACCATAAGGCTAAAGGAGCTCGCAGCATCAAAGCAGCCAAAACGCCTGCGAGGCGATCTGGGACACGAAATTATGCTTCGCAGAGTAGGGGGCACCTCGCTCAGACTCCCTCGGTGATCAGGTGGGAAACACTCGAAGAGTCGTTGTCATCGCCTTCTGTACTGCCAGACGAGCCATCACTGCTCGTCGACGAGCCGATGTCCACTCCACCGCCCGAAAACTATCCTGTCCGTGGACGACGACAGGTCAAGGGGAAAAGTGGCTTAGCTCGCAAGCCCACCGCCAGCAAGCCAGAGGTAAATTCGAACTCTCATGGGAAAGAACGGTTGTTTGATCTCTCGTCGAGTCAGATACCGTTTCCGTATTCCCAGTACCAGGACACTCCGATGCCGACGGGGCTCTCGAATGGGAAAGAGAGGATCGATGCGACGGATTCGGAAGAGGAAGAGGAACCTAAAATAGCCAAGGCGAAGACGAGGCCGTCCGTTCCGTATCGTCCGTTATCCCAGTTGGCTTCCCAGGCGACGCTCTTTTCTCCGAGTCTACCCACGCCTGCTGCGAGCAAGTCCATGGCGAACGGCAAGGCAAAGAAACGTGTCCTCGGGGAGGATTCTTCGTCTTCGTCTTCTTCTGACACGGATGAGGCGAACGGTTCGGAACATATCCCACGGGGACGAAGAGCGGGATCTGTATTGGGGACGAAGAAGAAAAAGGGAATATTGTCTAGAGTTTGAAAAGTTGGATCTTCGTCGTCTTCGTCGTCGGTTTCGCATGTAAGTTTGTATACACGAACACTGCATTTCATTCACTGTATGTATCTCCTTGGATCTTGATTTTGTTTCTCAATGTCCTTTTCGCAAATGAGCCTTTATGCTGTCATGTAACACTCCATCACACGCCGCTTATCCTCAACGAGTATCTTATTCCCGAAATCCTTAATACCGGTTAGCCTTTAGGTCGGATCCTGTCGTTCCATGATGATGTATTTACACGAGTGGGAAAGATAGTATAGAAAGATGATCGAAAGGCTTTGATTGCCCACAACCGCATGCAGATCGTGTCCAGTATAACATCTCGAGGACCGTACCGTGGCGCTGCACGACAACCACAACGGAAACAAAGGATGTAATCGATGGGTCGAGAGCGGAGATCCGCATCGATAAATATCAAGGAACCTCAGCTCACGGCTCTCCACTAACCCGGATGCCCTCCGAGCGATCAAGTCAGGCGGATGGAGTTCGTCATCGCGGTTTCAAGAATTCGTTTTCCGTGGGTTAATTTCTCAGAAGGATCAAGGTTTTTCAAATCGAATAATTCCATGGGCTGCCGGTCGGAGCTGGATAGTGAATAACGAAACAGGACTTGGCTCGTGGGGGAGGTGGGGGAGATGATTGAATGGGGCTTTTCGACGGCGTCCGAGAGAGCTTGTAGAGTACGGAGCCGTACTACACACCTTAAATACTAAAACAAGGATAATTTCCCGTCGGATTAGTAGCGTTCGGGATTAATGTTACTACTCACCGAAGTGCTCGATCGTCCATGGATTTGATCCAAGAGCGCTGGGAAACCACGAGGCCATCAGCAACGCGGATGTGGGATCCTGAATGCGAGTGGTATACGCCGGGATATGGAAACATTGAGCTTTGTGGGGTAGATTCTGTGGTGTAATTTCCCTGTCTGCGCTGAGGCGACAACTTGCAGCTGCGACTTCCGGCCGTCCAAATGTGACGCTTCAAGCTGTCTCTGAATTTTTTGATCAGTGTCCGTCCGTAAATAAGACTTCCTTCCAACCAGGAAGAGATCATCGTCGTTCCAACGGCAACGAGTAGTATTAATATAGTACCCACCGGCAGGAACGCACCTCGAGTTAGTCCCGTGGGCTGATGACCATGGGCCCAGACAACCGCGTTCTCCGCAAGCTTTGCGCCATGACGTTGTCTCCCACAGTTGTGGGACTCACGTGGTTCCATCGACCCTGAGAAAACAAGTGTAAACTCTGGCACCAGCTTATATAAGTGATGGTGATTACTCCGTAAAAATTTTTCGTTGCTAGTAAACGAACACTCACCACCGAGCATCCAGCTCGTAAATGACATTCACACAAAACACACGCGACGAGTACGAAAACCGTTTAGATATCTCCATCTGAGTCTGACCATCCTATAATACAGCTATATCTCGGACTCCATTTTCAAAAGCCTCCCAAAAATCTGTCGTCTACAATGATCGCCCGCACTCTCATTCGAAACCAACTCTTTGTTCGTGGATTTGCTACCCATGCTGGCGCAACAGCCGCCTTGCCTGCTACTCTCCACCTCAAATCGGGCCAATCCTTCAATGGTCGATCTTTTGGGGCACCGAAGAGCACTTTTGGGGAGACCGTTTTCTCGACCTCAATCACATCTTGTAAGTGCGGCCTTGATCCGATTAAACCCGATTGACTCATTCGTATCTACAGATACCGAGTCAATGACCGATCCTTCCTATCGGGGCCAAATCCTTGTCTTCACCACTCCTCTCATCGGGAACTATGGTGTGCCCAATAACAAGGCTCCCATCGACTCGCACGACGTCGGTGTCGTCTTGGAGTCGGAGGGAATTCAGTGCAGCGCCGTCGTCGTTGCAGACGTCGCTGAAAAGTTCTCCCACCACGCGGCCGTCGAATCCCTTTCTTCCTGGTGTCGCCGTTTCAACGTGCCTGGTATCACTGGCGTAGACACTCGCGAAATCACGCGATTGTTACGTGATCAAGGAACAACCCTCGGCCGCCTTGCCATCGGTGCTGATGCCTCAGCCCCCGCCCCAATGCCCCAGCAGTACTGGGATCCTTCTACCGAGAACCTCGTCGACCAAGTCTCCACACAAATACCATATTACCTCAACCCCTCAGGCAATGTACGAATCGCCGTTCTCGACTATGGTGTCAAAGCGAACATCCTTCGTTCCCTCGTCCGTCGAAACGCCGCAGTGACTGTTCTTCCCTGGAACTATGATTTCAACTCCATCCGTGACCAGTACGATGGTCTCTTCC
>JBBPPA010001025.1:0-14993 GCA_038091735.1 Leccinum pellstonianum
TCGAAGAGGTAAAAGTTTTGTTCCTCGCCATAGTACCACTAGAGCTCTGGGATGAATGAAGTTGAAAAGCAGAAAGAGGAGAGGGACGCACCAAGGGGATTCCGGGCATGACGATGTTTGTGATGAACAGCGCGAGTGCAGACCTCATCGTTCCATTTTCGAGACTGGGCCATCGATAGACATGCATGAATTGTCACGCTACTGAGCTCCGCGTCGCGCCACAAACGTGGCGAATACGAGGCAGTTGTCCGACCGCACGTCTGCTCTGAACCTTTACTTACTTAACGGAGCAGGTCATCGTTGTGGTCGTCAATCGGTGTAATTTACGATGGCTTCGAGTCTGCGGCTATGATGTTCTTGGTTCTATCGTCGTTCTGGATCTGTGGGGAGTCCGTTCAGAACTGCCACAAGAGGCCGAAATCTGGCACGCACGGGTTTTGCGGGGAAACGTGCGCCGCACAAGGAGCGGCTAACGTGACCTACGTGACCCAGCGGCACAGTCCCATCCTCAGCCCAAAGAGGGTCCAAGAAACGTAGGCTAACAGAGAGCTGCACTCATCCCGCAAAAAGCGGTCCAACTGTGTATTGTGAGTCACAGCATCATCAACGTCAATCAATATCTTCGATGTGCGTCGATTGGTAGCACTGTGGTCAGAAGCCCAAGTTCACAATGGCTTTGATTATTGCGGCAAGTTAGGCGCAGCGGCGGCAAGCAGTGCGCCGACCAGGCCACATACAACGCAAGGGTTATCAACGACGAAACGGAAGACAACGCGTGCACCGAACGCGCCTCCTAACAACATTCAGGCCCCTGCTCCCGCGAAACCCTACAAGACACCGTGCACAAAGGTTCCTGTACCCCAGGGTAACGATCTCGATAATGATTGAATGTGATTTAAATTGACCACTCATCGAATAACAAACGATTCCAGTGAAGAAGACCCAGAACCCGATGACGGTGACGATGACGACGGTGGTGTCTCTAACGATCTAGATGTATACCCATCGGACTCGGAATCCGAATCAGAGGACGAACCAAGCTTGCCTGCGGTTTCTTTGTCTCGACCGAGCGCAAAGCGTGCATACAGCATCAAGAGGCAACAAGCCTGTCGGCGGCGTACCGAAAGTCCTTCTTGGTATTTGTGCAATTCCAGGGGTGTGGCCAGCCCTTCCACGACGATAGAAAGGTCGATCAACTGTTCGGTAAAACACAGAGTGAGTGCTTACATCTTGGGTCTGACAACGGACAGTGTCGAGCCACTCACGCGGTTCTATAGAGAAGCGGTCAAGCTGAGGATAGAACTAGCTTGCATCATGTGTCAACGATGCCCGCACTCTGAGTGAGACGGATTATTTCTGTTCGTCCGTGTGCAGGAACAACCATGGTGAAGACTTGAGGCGTCCACCTTGTACTTTGTATAGATTTTTTCATAATCACTTCGCCGAAAACTTGGACTTGTACCTTATGAATACATACCTTGGACCGTCCACGAGGATGCTGTTACCGCCAACTTTTCGTTTTCCCACGAAACTGACGTTGCTTATGTCAACCAAGAAAACTTGTTATCCGGCCACACTGGGATTTACTTCTCAAGGAAGGAATCCGATCCACAACAATTTAAATGGGTCGTCTACGACGCTCTCGCGCCCATAAAGCTCAGCTCGATATTCACCGAGCCTCTCGTACGAGGGTATGTACACTTCCAACTTAACTCGTCGAAACACTTCGATGCACATCGTTCTTCAAGTCCGAACAAAAGATCACGATCAGATACAGCTGATCGACCTTGATCCGAAAGTAACTCGTCCAATCCAAAGCCAAGCTCCCTCCGCGTGGCCCTGTCGCGCGGCGCGCCCAGAACCCTCCCCGCCCGCATCAGATCGACAAAGGCCGAGAACATACCCCTTGTTTTTATTTCCAATGCCGGTATCGTGCGGTCCGTTAATGCGGCAATGGGTTGTCGGCGCAGAGTGATTTGACTGACGAGCTAATCTCCTCTCTACCCTGGACCCCGCCCCCACCTCACGTTCCCCCCCGTCGGTCACAGCCGCTGGATTTAGAGAAACCGGGTCTCGCCCAACACTATTGCGTCGAATGTGCAAAGTGCGTCTCTCCGTCCCGCCCTCTGTCGTTCGTTCACCGCTCACCTTGCCACGCCAGGTACTACGAGACGGACGCCGCGCTGAATGCGCACTGGATAAGTAAAGTACACAAAAAGCGCTGTCGTGCGCTCAAGGAGCCTGCGTACACCATCGAAGAGGTAGAACGGGCTGCTGTCAAATGGGCTAGGCAGAGAGGGGAAACGGCCCTCTTCCACGACTGCCACGTCGAATTCTGCCACTGCCTTGACCACATCGGCAATGGCTGCGGCTGCTGCGTATTTTTCCACGTGTTTTGTGGCATGGAGTCATTGCCGCTTCAATGATCTCCATGGTGTCGTACGACTCATGTATCATTCGCTCGCTATGCTTTGCTTCCATTGCCCACACGAACGGTGGATGAGCACACGTTGAGAGCAAGGGGGTGCGACAGGAAGGATCAGCGAACACCCTCATTCCGACTCTGTGTGCGCACAGATGATCAATCTATCACTTGGCAGCCTACCATACATTAGCTGATTCCATACCAGTAGACCGCAAGGTCAGCGCGAATAAATAACCCCGAATTGTCTACCCCAATAAGAAAAACAAAACAAAAAAACGAATAATACTAATTTATGGAGAAGGGCAAGAAAAGAATGTAGAGTGTGATCAAACGGATGTTAGCCACCTGAAGGAACAGAGTAACTTGTTCCCTATCGCCCTCGGTATGTCTTTCCAGATACGACTCGCCATCGCCTTCTCGTCCCTCCAACGGCGACGTCGAGTAAATACGGATCGTACCGTCGTGACTTCCCGTAGCAAGCATCATAAGTTCGTCTATGGCATAATTACAACCCAGACACGTCAGCTCCCCGACGCCGGGAGCATTTTGAGGTCGTATACAGTGCAATGAAGCTGCCGTCTCTCGATCCCAAATATGTACATCGCCCGCTGAGAAAAACGATAAGCAACCATGACAGAAGTCACGAAAATAAGGATACCAACATTTGCTACCACAAAGCACGAAACTGGTCGTCTTTACCACCAAGGTGACATGGACCTGAAAAGTCGACGACGCCCTTGAGAGCTGATATATGTTTCAGATTTAGTCGAGACGTCTGTGCGTACTCGGCCCAATCTCGGTCTCGTACGATTTCGAGCATGCATGATTGAGGAGCAGCCTAGAGATGACGTGGAGTTAGTGCGTGTCCACATCCAGTCCACCAGTCCTCACTTTCCCAACTGAGATTAAGACAGCGTTCTTTTTCTTGCCATAACAATGTCCCGGACATCGTTGGCAAACGGCGTTTGGCTGTGAAAGATATTAAATATGAGTAATCAACGTGCGTAGGTCGCTTTGCTCACTTTTCCCTTATTCTTATGCATATTATATACTGGTAAATCGCATGAATAATCACGAAAGAAATTCGAATCAGTCGGTTACGTACAAATGATACGCTTCTCGACCTCTAGTATGCCGACTGGGTTGGGGCCCGTCAGCTCGTGTTGTTATTGATGGCACTACACCCACCAATCGGGTGCAGTCGGGTGTCATGGCCACGTTGGTCAACCGGACGTGTCCGAGGTTGTACTTACATATCTACAACTTTTCCGTGGAGATCCTGGAAATAGAGTCAATGCGTTGCAGAAACACACCTCGCTAAAACGAGAACACCCACTAGGTTTACCACGTCACTGCCTTCGACGGATAAGAATGCCATTTTTGATGATTGTCGGCACCGGGCTGATCCTTCGGAAGTGAATATCCCACCATCCCCTGTGGGAAGCCATATGATAGACAGAACCATGCTTGTCTATTGTTTTTCTACACACACCATCCTATCGGATTTGTCAGAATCTCTGACAATTGAGAGGTAAACGATCATACTTCCGATCACACCTTGACCGTGCGTGTGAGCCAGGTGAGCAGTATTCGCGAGACCTCGTTGTAAGGTTGAGTTCAACAGCATTGTTCACAGGAGATGATAACCATACCAAGCGACTTGACCAATAAACCCTCGAACGTGCACGAGCACTCAGCATACGGTGAGTGATAATGCTTTCCTAAGCGCCGTCTAAGCATGAGGTGACAAGACTCCATATTGAGTAACTCACCCCTGTTACGCGGAATATCATCGATGTCTTGTTCCAACTGACTGTATTGTCAGGCTAGTGAGGACCGCTGACAGGCGTAGCTAACCTCGAAGTCGCCAAGTATTTTCCATTCGGAGAGAATTGGAGGTGCCGAACCAAGCGCCTGGTGAGCGCCCAGCTCTTGCGGCTTATCTAATGCCTTTAATTTGTCGATGGCGCTGGTTACCCTCAATGCACGCAATGTCATTCCGGGATCCGGGAATCGGCCAGGCGACATCATCGCCACGGCTGATGAGATAGGAGATATCGGGGTATCAAACGAAAAGTTTCTCCGTGGCGACATGGATCGAGCGGTGGCCTGTAGCATGATCACTAACCGGATCGCATTGACGAATTGCTGACGAGCATCAGAATGACGGGTCTCTGTAATCTCATCCGACCGTCCCTCGGTAACTGGAAGCTGGATTCTCGGTGGCGATCGAGTAAACGGAGAGGGCTGCACCAGATTTAGGCACATATGGAGCGGGTTCCTGGTGGTACAATGGTCGAGCGGTCTCTACGATGGGGAGTAGCTCCTTGGGTCTTCTGGGCTTGATGATCCAACTTGTAAGGTGTCGCAAGAAACCTCGTGCAGCAGCGACACGCACGCTGCACCAGCGCAGTGATATTCGGCGAGCTCGTGCGTTCGTCGCTTCCGAAATCACCTCCTCAAGCCACTTTTGTCCCTTGTGTTGGACAAATATCCATCTCGATGCGAACCAGGCAGAGACTGCACCAAGACCAAGCGGTGTGACAGCCTGTCGTCTGGAGTGAGCATCAACGATGTGCAAAGTCAAAAGGGTGTACTCGCCGTCAGAACGGTGATTATCGTTGAAGTTACACAGCCCTGATGAAAACGACTAAACCTAAGTATGACGATAGAGGAGCGAGTCTGCGCACCTGTCCAGATGAATATGTGAAAAGCATGAGCCCAGCAGAGAAGCAGGCTACGGACATCACCAAGAATACAAGCAGAGACCGCTTGATCTAGATGAGACCCACCACCTATGCCCAGGAGAGCGGCTCGATGATGTCAATGAGCTGATTTAATGACGTTCAGAAGCCAAAGGACTTACTACATAGCCTGCTTCCAGGTTAACCCTAACACTGTTTACGGCGGTGATACTGAATACCAGCGATGAAAACCAAAACGTGTTCACGGAATCCGCCAACACATTGTTGAATTGTAGGAAAACTGGAGGGTAGTTGCGGTGACCGCAGAAAAGAATGTCGACACAGTCAACAGATTCAGTAAATTCTTTGCAGCATGTTCTTGATGGAACCTGATTGTTGGAACACCTGT
Organism: Leccinum pellstonianum; assembly: GCA_038091735.1. Classification (NCBI taxonomy): domain Eukaryota; kingdom Fungi; phylum Basidiomycota; class Agaricomycetes; order Boletales; family Boletaceae; genus Leccinum; species Leccinum pellstonianum. The sequence goes on from JBBPPA010001025.1 coordinate 5,519, forward strand.
ATAGCATATCAGTGTACTGCTTTCCCAAAACGCCCACGCACGCCCTCACCGATCTCGATGAACATGGACAGCGTCCCCGTAATATTGTCGATATGATCGCCGAGCTCCGTGGCGAGGTCGTGTACATAGCGCTGCACGGCGGGTGAGCGAAATTGATCTACAAAACGACAAAAAAGGTCAGTTTCGACAGAAGAGGACCATGTGTATGTCAGCGCTGACTTTTGTACTAGACCAGACACGATGACCAATACTAGATACACTTGTCAAAGTTTCACGAGTGAACTCGACGAAACTGGACATACTTTCAAGGTCACCCTCCTTTGCAAAGCTTTCGAACTGTGTCGAAAGGGTATCAGGCTCCAGATTGTCCTCTAGTTGCAGCTTCACGATGGGAGCATGTTGGCCACGCAAGGCCCGTCGTCGTCGGTGCATAAAGTTTGGGTTGGCGAGTGCCTCATGGGGGTTGCCGTAGAAATTTGCGAGGATAGAGGTGGCAGCGTTCTCTCGAAATGAGAACAAGATCTTTGTCAACCGTTCACGTAATTTGAACGCGGAGGAGAGAATGCCTGCGACTTACCCACCAGAGCTCCCACCGCCTTCGCGTCCGCACTCTGCCTCGCCCCCGGACAGCGTCACCAGCGAAGCAAAAGCAGCAGGATCGTCCAGCGAGACAAGCGGGTGCGGTCGTTCCTGAACCTCCCAAGTGTATCCTGTTATACTACGCAAACGATCCGTTCTCTGGACTCACCACCTTTTCGCCCGACCCGGTGGACTATCGAGGGAAGCGGTACCCAACGAGTGAGCATCTCTTCCAGTCACTCAAGGTGAGCAACGAGCTCAGAGCTGGAAAAGCTCTCGGGGAGGGTCCTAATTTTTCGTAAGATCGCAGAGCGGGGCGCAATGGACGATGACGCACATGACGATCTGAGGTCTAACTTCCCTCGACATTTCCTCGACGAGTTGAGGTGTAATATGTCGTCGAGTGGTTGGCAGTCACCAGGTCATCTTGGAGGGACTGCTACGGTGAGTTGAAGTGTAATATGATATGTCGTCGAGTGGGTTGGCAGTCGTTGTTCATAGTCTTGACTTGTCACTGGCCATACTGGTCGTGACTCGTTTGACCTCGCGAACGCCGAAAATCAAACGCGTGGTATAGGTCACATGATGTGACTTTCTGGGATTCGGATCCCTACCTATGAACCTCGGGACGGATTTGGCAGGCTCACGAATCTAACTTCTAGAAAAGGAAGCCATTGCAAGGAAGCTCACAAATCGCGATAAGGAATCTTTTCCTCCTCGAGGATCTCAGGCGAGTCGCTCATCTCGTTCCTCCGAGATCTCCAGCTCTTCTTCACCATCTCGCTGTCTTCAAAGATCCGATTTGTTTCCGATTGTCAGTGTTGGTGAGTAGTTCCGTTGAACGCTTCCCATTATCTGAATCGATACCACACAGTGCGCACTACCCTTAGCGCTCGTTATCAGCGACATCCCGGGCCCACATCTTTTTTTCACCTCCTCGACACCCTTATCGCATCCTCAATTATTTCTTTGGCTAACCTTACTCCTTCCGCGGCCTTGCTTTCCCGTGCAGTTCGTCCCCTGTTTTCTGGAATTGCTCGTCGCTCCGCTGTCAATATCAGCGCCCCAGCGTCCGTCTCGATCGACCTCGTACGCGGCGTGAGTAGCTCTGTAGGACGGTTGGTTTTATCGAAACCGCGCGCTACCTATTTCGTTTACCTGGTGTTCGTTCGCGACGTCCTCCTCATCGCCTTTTCATCTCTTAACTCCGACACCCTCCTTGCATCCTTGCATCGTTCTCCGGCTAATCCCCTCCTTCCGCGACCTTTTTTTCCCGTGTGCGTCCCCGAAATCGCCGTGCCCTCATTACTCCGTCGTCAATTTCAGCGCTCCAGTGCCGTCTCGATCGACTTCGTACGCGGCTTGAGTAGTTCCGCAGGAGGGTCCGTCTTATCTGAATCCAACCCGATTTCGTCTACCTGGTGCTCGTTCGCGACGTCCTCCCCGTCACCTTTTCACCTCTTCGACACCTTCCTTGCGTCCTTGGATTGGTCTCTGGCTAACGAGTTACTCCTTTCGCGACCTTTATTAGTTTCTCGCCTGCGGCTTCCCCTCAGGCTTTCTGGAATCGCCGTGTTCTCGTCGTGCTACATCGTCACAATTGGCGCCCTTACTAGGCTTGATTTACTTCGTTCGCGGCTTCAGTAATTCCGTCGGACGGTACGTTTTATCTGAATCGACACTGCGCGCTACTGATTTCGTTTACCTGGCGCTCGTTCGCAATGTCACGGTTCTCTTGCACTTATCATACTCGCTCAGAGTGTTGCTACTATTTTCGAAAAAAGTGTACTCCATTGACGTGCCGCACGACTCGGACTGTCTTGATTGAACTTGTACACAACTGCGTGCGCGGTGTCCCGGGCCATACTACTGGTTCTCACGTTGTGCCCTTGGAAGTTGGTATCCAATAACACAACATCAGGCTTGACGATCTGCTTCTCTGTCGCTGTATCATCCATTCCCTCCTGCCTATTCTCTGTCTCTCTGGCAGTACTACCGAGATTGTTTTTATCCATTGGGTGACTCGGAGTTGCTTGGGTAAGCATGCACCTGTTATTCATACATAGTAGTTTGAGCTCAAGCTCATCAATAATTCACCAGCTCTACATTTGTGTGGACTCTATAACATCAGACCAGGTGTTTCGTGAACCTTTGCATCCTGTAATCTTCTTTCTGCTCTCAGCTTGTGAGTAGCCTTGGTGGCAGCTTTTGCAGTATTATTGGTTGTGCTGTGTGTTAAAAAGGTGTGGGTGAGTGTTTTTTTTCTAATGGTGCTTATCCACTAAGCATATCTGAACTAATGTTATGTGTTCATTATGGAATAGTAGACTTTGAGATGAATTCAAGATTCAGGGCCCGTCAGTTCTTCTGTGTGGACCCAATTAGCCCATCATGTAGAAGAGGCTTTGTGTCTCATGCAAGATTTCTTGAGCACAAGCGTACTCTGCATGATCCTACAAGGAGTCAAACTGGACGAAATGGTGGAAGAAGAGACCATGATGGTTCCTATTACACCCCCCATCCAGTTTTAAATGGTAAGTGTTCAATTTGTAGCTTAATGATCAATGATATATTGAAACTGAACAATAACATGAATGAATCATGGTTTGCATCATATAGGTTCATGTTGTGATCTTGATGGCACTGACTTGCCTGATGGTGCCCCACCCTCTCATGATCATCTGAAGTCAAGAGAACAGAATTCCTGGCATCCCTTCTCCAATCAAGCCCATTTTGAACTTGCAGATTTTCTCTTCCGCAAGAATGAGATGTCTGGAGCTCAAGTAGATGAGCTCATGCAGATTTGGGCTACATTCAAGCAACATGAAGCCACTCATTCTGATCCCCCTTTCACATCAGCAAATGATCTGTTTCAAAAGATAGATCAGATCAATGCTTCAGAGACATGGCAGTCATTTTCTTTCTCCCACACATCTGCAGACCTGCCAAAGGATGAGCTTGAAAATCTTCCTCCTTGGAAACAGGCCACATATGAGCTGGTGATTCGTAATATCAAGTCAGTTGTTCAAGACCAGCTTGCTTGCCCAGAACTCAAGAACCACATTGACTATTGTCCACATCAAATCTTTGGAGACCACAACAAAAGGATATGGTCAGATTTTATGTCTGGAAATTGGGCTTGGGAACAATGTGTGAGTTTATGCCCACTAAGATTAGCTGAAATAATCTAATAGTATATTATCAAGAATATCCTTTCTCAGAATGAGGAGAACCATGGTGCTATGTTTGTTCCTATCATTTTGGGGAGTGACAAGACCACTGTCTCTGTTGCTACTGGCAATGTTGAATATTGGCCACTCTATGTTACTACTGGCAATGTTCACAATAGTGCCAGGCGTAGCCATGGGTCAGCTGTTAGCCTGTTGGGGTTTCTGGCTATTCCTAAAAGTATGTGTATCATATCATTATCATATGTTGAACATAATATGATCTTAATATGTCATTTTTCTTCATAGCTGATAAGGAGTTTCAAAATGACAAGGAGTTCCGTGATTTCCGAAGACATCTATTCCATACATCTTTACAAGTGGCTCTTCAACCCTTGCACAGTGCTATGTCCAAGCCTGAGGTTACATTGTGTGCTGATGGACACTATAGAAGGGTTATCTATGGTGTTGGGCCATATATTGCTGACTATCCTGAACAAGTACTGTTGACCTGTATTGTTCAAGGGTGGTGTCCTAGGTAAATGCCACTATACTATTATAGCTTCTGATGGATCCTTGAAAAACCTTTGTTTAAAGATGTCTTGCCCATCGAAAGAATTTGGATGAATCACCACAGACCCCCCGTAATCATGACCATACAAGGCTGGTGATGGGTCTACTGAACTCCACCCATATGTGGAAGCAATATGGTATTATTGATGGCATTCTTGTATGTGCTATTTCATTGATCATGTCATAAACAAACAACTTATATATAAAAATAAGCCATTCACTGCAAACTTTCCCAGAGCAAATATTCATGAGTTGATTGCTCCTGACATTCTGCATCAAATCATCAAAGGGACTTTCAAAGATCACATTGTTTCATGGGTAGAGGAATATATCAAACTGCACTATGAAGATGCTAGTTCTGTTTTAGCAGATATTGATCGTCGGTAAGACTATTTGAATTTATTTCAAGCTTCACAATATATTTTCATTCTACCAATGCTACTACACATACAGACTTGCAGCTGTTCCATCTTTTCCTGGATTGAGACGATTTCCACAAGGTCGTGGATTCAAACAATGGACAGGAAATGACTCTAAAGCTCTAATGAAGGTAAGTACCATAAATTATAGTAGGTTGTACTTTGAAATGCCATATAATTAATTTTGCATCAAATTAGATCTATCTACCAGCAATTGCTGATTATGTACCAGCCCAAATGGTGCAAGCTATAGCTGCTTTCATGGACTTTTGTTACACTGTTCGCCAATACTCTGTGGATGAGCAAGATCTTGCAGCACTTGACAATGCTTTGGAGCGATTTGAAACCCACCGTTCAATTTTTCAAACTTGTGGAGTTCGACCCTCAGGAATATCTATTCCTCGCATTCATGCACTGCAACATTACAAGGAGCTTATTCAACTTTTTGGTGCTCCCAATGGACTCTGTTCATCCATCACTGAATCCAAGCACATTAGTGCTGTCAAGAAGCCTTATAGGCGCTCAAACAAGAATGATGCCTTGATGCAAATAGTGGTTATCAATCAACGACTTGACAATCTGAAATCTTTCAGAAATGCAAGGATGGCAGAAGGTACAGTGTTCTAGCAATGATTTATCCAATAAGGAGATTTGAACTACTACTCACTGGTAATTTTATATCCAGGACTCCTACTTACTCAGGCTACAGAAGAAGCATATGAAGATGATGTGGCAGCATTGAGTGACTCAGATGCCAGAGAAGTTGACTTGGACTCAGACTCAGAGGAGGGTCATATAGATGCATGGGTTGAGCTAGCTAAAGTACCCAGTAAGTTTTCTCTTCTTCTTCAGGTATATTGGGCTCTGCAAAAGAACTGGTGTTGAATCTTGATCATCAACAAAAAAATTATAGATCCTAGACGGCTGCAAACCTTTCAAGAGATGGGTAATCATGTTGGTTGCTCAAACCTGTCCACTCTTGTGGCACAATTTGTTTATGAGGAATGGAATCCTCATAGTGTTGATCATCCTCTTGAGAAATATCCCCCAGTTATTGCACGAGGATACTCCTATCCATCTGCTGTTGCCACATTTTATGCTCCTAGTGAGCAATGTGGTATCAGAGGATTGCATAGACAACACATTCATGCTTCTCCATCTTGGAGAAATTCTAAAATGGCAAGATTTGATTGTGTTTTTGTTCAAAAGGACTCTGATTTACCAGGTATTCATGGCTTGTATGTTGCTCAAGTCCTCTCCTTTTTTTCTTTTACACACCAAAGCATTGAATACCCCTGTGCTTTGGTACGTTGGTTTGACCTTGTTGGGGACCACCCATGTCCTAAAACAGGCATGTGGATGGTAGAGCCAGAGTTTGATGACCAGGGTGAACGTTTGGTTTCTGTGATTTCTGTAAAGAGTATTTTACGTCCTGCTCATTTGATTCCAGTTTATGGTGATACTCTTGTTCCTAGAGATTTTAGTCATTCTGATTCTCTTTTTGCCTTCTCTGCCTATTATGTCAACAAGTTTGCAGATTACCATGTATTTAAGCTACTCAGTTAACATGAACTGCCTACAGTACCTGTGTCCAAGTCAGTCTGAGGAGCCCTATGCCAACATATTGACATCTGGTAGTCATCTGAATTGTTTTATAACATTACATGACTCAAGGATTTACCTACAGTTGCTTTTGCTTCTATAACATGCTTGAGTGCAGTTACTAATCAGGAAAAAAAGAAAAGTCCAGTAGCAACCGGCCCCTAAACATGTGGCATGTGAGAGTGCACATTCCACAACTCACTAGTATTTTCCCGAAACTCCTCCCCTCCCTTGCCCATCCCTGTCCTGCTCACCACACCGCAACCTGTTGACATGCCGATGCTGACTACAAAGGTGAGAATTCCCCTTCGTTGTCACACCTCACTCTCCTCTTCCCCGTGCAATAGCGCGCGACAACAACGCACGTCCATGCGTTGTCACCACGACACAACGATGGAAATGCTTACAGTCATGGTGAGCCCACGTTCAAGTTGTCATCCGCGTCCCTGCCCTCCTCACCCTCCTCCCTATCTCACGCAATGATGCGTCGTCGTCGTCGACGTGTCATCACTCCCGCGCACACGCTGAGCGTGCTGTCTGGGCGTCGAACGGAGATGGCGCGTCCCCGACCTCGACCTTGACCCGCCCGTGTCCCCTCCCTCCTCCCTCTCCTGCGCATGTCCGTCTCGGCGTCCAACGGAGACGACGCGCCCCCGACCTCGACCCCCATACGCCTGTGTCCCCTCGCTTGTATCGTTTCCATCCAACTAACCTTTCCCTCAGACAGGTAAATGGACCTCATACATCGGCTATTTTTTCTCTGACTAACGATGACTCATAGCAATCCCTCTATACCCAAAAAGTACAAGAATGTCAATCTCTGCGCGCAGAGATTAGTCGCATGGCGCTGAAATCTTCTACACGCTCAATTCCGCCTAGTCGCTCCTCGTCTGCTGCTCCTACCATGGTTAGTGAGCCCCGTCGTCAGTCGATTTCGTCGTCTGGTGCTTCAGTATATGGCGCTGCTCCCCCTATGCCCCCTATGCCCCCATCTACCCCTACACCGATATCACGCTTTACGTCTCAACACATGTGCAGCGCCTCTGTCTCCCCTAGCTCCAGACCCGTCACACCTGCACGACACATGACTCCGGCAGTCCACCACGAGACTCCCCTTCGTTCCTCGAGCCTCCGGCCCACTTCTCCAGTGCCACCCTCTAAGCCTCGAATTATGTCCTTTTCCACTACCTCCCCTCAAAAATTCTGCGGTCCTATTCTGATGAATCGGACAGAGAAGTGATCCATGAACGTTGGATGCCTAACCCTGACGTTGCATACAGTCCTCCCAGTGGCAAAACGTTCGCCTACCCATACGCCACACCCGCTACCCGCTCCCGTTCCCCTGGTTCCAATGCAGCATGATACCATCGAACCCTGCACATAGACTTCTTGCTTTTCTTTTCGGATCTCAGTCCAGCGGTCTCCGGACTAGTATCGTAATATTCCTCTTATTGCTAATTTCGATCTCGTCAATCTTGCCTAGCTTCTCCCTCTAGTTTCTCGTCTCATCCTTGTCTCTCGATTTCTCATCTCATTCATCATCGTCTCTCGTCTGATGCCTAATCTCTCTGGTCTTGTTGTCTCTGTTCTCCTTGTGTCCATCTGCTTTTCCTTTCTGCTGTATTGTACATTATCGCTTTCTCTTCTCGTCTTGGCTGTGGGATGGATTTCTCGGCCACAATTCGTTCTCGTTTTACTGTCACTTATTGCCTTTGACCTTCGACACAGCCAAGGAGAGTGTTTCCAGCGCTGTTGGTCCAGCAGCAATACTTGTGTAGCATTGCATTTCCTCTGATTCTTGCGCCGTAGCATTCACATTACGACCTGTTGGTTTGCATATATGTAGATCTCTGCATTCTACGTATATGATACGACGACTTTAGTACATTGACACGACTTTTGGTTACGACAATAGATTTGAATGTCATTTTGACTTCCATTTTCTGTTCCGGATCTTGTTGTTCCGTGTATCCAGTACACTTTGGCATGGGAGTCACTGACACCGTCTAAAATTTATGCCGTCAATGACCGCCCCTGCCAAGCCCATCCCGCTCTCGACGGGCATCGACAACAGACAACACTGCACCCCTGACTCAAAGTTGTTTCATGATGCTGATCATGCGACGCACGGACGCCGCGAGCCTTCTTCTCCCTTTTCCGCCCACCGTGTCACACTAGCCAGAACCCTTTCACACGCACATTTGTTCTGTACCGCACTGGGTACTGTGCTAGCCTAGTAACTATTAGTACTTAATCCTAGGTGCCCAGGTACACTTGATATTCCCTCCTAACGCATACCAGGGATAACACAATACTCCCTCATAAGGCATAGGTTTTAGATTTCCCGAACTGCTTTTTCTCTCTAATAACCCATACTCCCCATAACGCATACATTTTGAGCTGTCCCGACAGGTATGCGTTGGGAGGGAGTCGACTTTACAAGGAACTTTTCAAGTTATTCTTTGCACGACTCGGAGCTATTCCAGGAATGGTATGATTTCTCCTTTTGTTTTTGTTTTTGTTTTTGAAATCAGATCACTCTATGGGCGGCCGGCGATGTCGGGACGCGTACGCACTTACGTCACTGGTAGGGATTGCGCATGCAAACGCTGACGAATTGCGGGCTTGCGTGTACACCCTCTCATTCGTCTGAGATTAGGACCAGGCGGGTTAGGTCCAACCGTCATTGACATGTATATACTAACATTGTAGCGTGGGGACGATGGTGTGCGGTGGCGACGGCGTGCGAGTAGAATAATCATTGGCTTATATAGCTATATTGGGTGTGTCCCTGCATTTTTTCTCTTGGACCTTTCTCTCTCTTTTTCTAATCTTTCTTTCTTGACTTTATTCGAGTCCAGAACGTTCAACTCTGATGCGAACCTAAGTTAGGAAGGACGGTGACGCGTCGCTGGCGATAGCACGTTCAAATCACACATGTTTCTGACGCGACATGTCATATATTAGTATGACTCACTATTACCTTTAAGTAATGGCCTCGGATCTTGATCTTATTTTCGTACGGTTATTGGTTTACCCCTGAAACTGCACGGCCAAGGCCAGGCAGGTCATTGTAGTCTGACCCCGGTTTACATAATATGCTCTAACGTGTTGAGCTGGAGACCTTTTGCCATG
>JBBPPA010001026.1:0-14991 GCA_038091735.1 Leccinum pellstonianum
GTAGAGACACTATTTACTGTATGTTTCAACAGTTCGAAGCTGGTTTGAACCAGCTCGAGTCAGCTTGAACCAGCTTAAGCTACAATTTAGCTTAAGCTGTCAAACTAGCTGCGTCAAGCCGAAACTGCAGTTTCAAAGTGGCTTGGCTTGCTTATGTAAACCAAATTGGTCTGAAACTGGAACAAGCCGAGACTGGCTCTCAGCTAGCCGAGCTGCAGCAACACTACGGTGGAGCCTGTGGAGTAGGAGGCAGCAAAGGCGTCCATGGAGGATTGATAGGGAGAGGGGCGGGGGTATCCGCACGCGGCTCGTCTGAGTCGTCATCAGTGTCATTGGTGTCATGGTGATCATGAGGAGTTGGTTCAACACGAGGTTGGCTGACCGGTCTATGTGGGGCAGCTTTAGCACATTTTGGAAAGAGGTGCTCGTCGAACACGGCATGTGCGGAAGTGTGAAGAGAGTTGTTTGGCCTCATGAAGAGGTAGTTCCGATCACTTCCGGCGGCAATTCCAATATAGACCATGAGCTGCGATTTGGGCTGCAGCTTACCCTTTCTCATTTCATCAGGAACGTGCACATAGGCACCAGAGCTGAATACTCGGAGATAGAAGACCAAAGGTTTCTCCCCCTTGAGTAACTTGAATTCATGGGGAGTCCGCCAGTTAGTAAGGCAGGACATTGGAGTCCGGTTATAGACATGTGTCGCATGTAAGAGTGCGAACTCCCAATAAGAATCGGGGAGGCAAGTGTGTAACCGCATCGCCTGGGCCTTGTCCATTAAGGTCTGAATCAGTTGTTCTGCACGGCCATTCTGCTGGTGTGCATAAGGGGCGGACTGATGGATGTGTACTCCGGAGTCACGGAGAAAGTTGGTGAAGGCCTCAGGTGGAGGTGTATTCACCACTGGCGTCAGATTTCCAACCTTTCACTTGTGCGTTGTACTGAGTACGGATGTACGCAAAGAATTGTTTAACGACCTTCAGTGTTTGGTCCTTAGTCTGGATAGGGGTTACCCAAGCGGAGGAAGTGAAATCATCATAAATGACCACGGCATACCGGTAATGATGGAGTGTATCAACTCAAAGGGAGCGGTGGCCCGCATCTCGCTATGAGGAAATAGTTGGTTTGGTTGCTTTCCGAGTTCGCATCCTGGACAAAGAGGAGTCCGGGAGGGGATTTCTATCTCAGGAAAGTCTTTTGTATTCTTTCAAGCGGCTTTGAGCACATCTCGAGATGGGTGACCAAGCTGCTGGTGCATTGTGTCATAGTCCACAGAGGCCATCGTTAGATTTTTGGCATGTGGCCGGACTGTCAGAGCACAGATCCAGTACATGGTATCGTTACTGTGTGTGTGGAAGGACAGGATAGTCCTTCAGCTGCCCTTGTCGTAGACTCAATCCAGTCTATAGTAGTCTGGAGCATAAGACAGTTGTCCGCTTTGAGTAGAGTGCCCATAGAAATGAGCTTGACACTGTGGCATATAGATGACCGGCAATAACCGCACGTGTCTGCCATCAAATTCTATTATCACAGTACCTATACCGATGATTGGTGCTTTGCCATTGGCGGTTTGCGAATAGCAGGGCACAGAGAATTTGGAGAATTTGGCAAAGTCCGATATCTCATTTGTGAAGTGGGCCGATGCACCAGAGTCCAGTAACCAGGAGTCCAGTGGAGGTCTGTGGTGTTCATGTGCTCGCTCTTTTCCTTTACCATTGGTGTTCTCACATTTATCACACATTGTGAACTTTAGAGTTGTAGGAATGTCCATTTGGCTAGCTACTACAACTGACGTACGGGAACAAAAAGTATATACTGTCTGTGGTGATGAAGACCGCACAACAGTGTCAGTGTAGGCCGGACTAAAAGAGCTAGTGGCACACCATTTGTCCGCAGTGGGGTAAAACTGCGCAAGGTATTCATCCTTGTCTTCTCCGAGGGAAACAGCGTCGTCATCGACCTCCATGACAGCGGTAGACTCAGCCAGCGCAATGTGCTGTGTCTCTTCAAGCCTGTCGATGAGACAGCGAGAGGACGGAGTATCGCTGGTCCAGTGGACACGGTGGGAGGTTGAAGTCCGGTCGAGGGTACGGACTGTCTTGAACGTCGGAGTGACGTCGAGGCGGCGGGCGAGGCTGATTGTGGTGGGGGTCTGCGGGAAGGCAGGAGGGCCGAAGTATTGCAAGCCAGCAGTGTTAGCGCTACGGCGAGGATTGACAGCCGGAGACGTGAAGGCGGAGGAAGTGGGGTCAAGAATGACTGGCTCCCCCATGAAGTTGGTGAACACGAATGGAGGTGGCGGAGGCATCGTTAGACTTTGCCTTCTCATGCCACTCTTTCCTCTGCTGGTTTCTACCTTCGGAACACTTGCTGGAGTGCCGGCGGTGCTTCTTGTTATCGTCTTTTGACTGTGTGCCTTGTTGCTGATCACCGAATTTCGGGTCAGCACCTTTCTGTTTGACCGCAGAGATCTTGTTGGCCTGATGGCCCGATTTATCCTCAGTGGGCTTACGGCGGCTTGTATATTGCTGCCACGCAGCCACAGTCATCCCCTCTAAGTTCTGCATGGAGAGAACATTCTCACCAGCATTTTGATTAGCCGGTGGAGCCATGGGAGTACCGGTAGTGGCCGGAGTCGACGGCACGTCGGAGATAGAGTGCGCGTTAAACATCTGTGAGGCAAACTCCGCGTAGTGCAGGAGTTTCACTAGTGTTGCCGCGACTCGGCCCGGCCCAGTCAATTGCCGACTCGATCGGTGGCCCTGTCACGGTTTTTTTGACATCGGCTAGTAAGCAGCATAGCAGTCTGGCGCGGTTAGCTGATCTCGCTGGTCATTAGTCGATGGTTGGATTAGCCGGCTTGCGCCAGCGTCAGTCACGACTATCACTGCAGGAACGACCTCTCCAGCGTACGCACCACGCACGTACAACTGCCTCACCCACCCCACCCCTCTCCTTGACCACGCTGCTAGCGCACACCACCTCCGAGCCGACGTGATGGCGGCCACAAACGCAACGTGACGACAGCATGACTCGACGACCCGCCACGATGACATGACGACGACGACTCCAGCGGTATTCTTTTTTTCTCTCTGTAAGTCCAACCGCCACATGAGCCTCAAGCTTACAACAACTAGGGTCTACTAATCTTTCGTTTCGTTTGTTTAGATATGCACGCACCGTCACGGGTATTACCCCAAGCCCAACCAGTCTCCGCTAAATGCAGAGTTGCGAACCCGCTTTCAAACTGTAATTGGCTCACTGATTTATATCATGATCATCGGCACTAGACCAGACATCGCCTATGCTGTGACCCAGCTAGCCCAGCAGTCCGCCAACCTGTCCCAAGAACACCTTGACAAGGCATTATATATATGCCGGTACCTACTCTGAGTCGGAACGCGCAAATACATGCTTGTCTATAAAGGCAGCTGGCCGATTGGGGTCAGGATACCGAGACCGGCCACTCGCAGATAGGTTTTTACCTGAAGCTCGCGGAAGGTGTTTTTCTATGGAATTCACACTTACAAAAGACCACTGCCCTCTCTTCCACGGAAGCGGAGTATATGGCGCTGAGCGATTGCTCCCGCCAGGCCGTGTGGATCTACCAGATGTTTGAAGAGCTCGGATACAACCTCCGGCCCATTCCCATCTGCGGTGACAACAAAGAATCACTATTCATGGTGAAAAATCCTGTTACTGAGAAACACTTGAAACACATCCGGCTCTGGTATCACTTTGTCTGTGATGCCGTGATGCAGGACAAAATAGTAGAGCTATACTACATATCAGGGACTGAAAATCCCGTGGACATGTTCACTAAGAACCTAGCCTTTGACAAGTTCAAAGAGTTCCGCTCTCAGCTCGGACTAGAATTCTACTCCGGCTGCCAGACCGACTCACTTTACGCGGATGAAACTCGCGTGGTACTATTCCGCTGCGGATGATCTAGCCTCTATGTTCGCACTGTCAAAGACGGACACTTGAGCAAGGGGGAGTGTTGAAAGAACACCAGTCCAATGTTAGTCTGACTGGGTCTGACACTAGTCCGCCTCTTAGTCCGTACCGGACTAACCAGACTACTTACATACTTCACATGGACTACCTTAAGTAGTACATTCCCATGGACCATGTAACTCAGTATAGTTACTATAGTATATAGTGTGTAGATACATTCACATCATGATGGAATAAGCACTCCTGTTCCAATACTATCGCAGCGTCTCTAAACAAGACACTTAGGTGAGTCCCGAGTGATAATTCCTATACCCTCAAACAAAAGCAACAGTCTTCGGTTGAAAGTGAAGAGTCAGCAAGAAACCCTGAGTGGTGATGGGAAAACCAGTGGGCACGATGAGGGAGATAATCCCAAAATCAGTTGAGGCTTCAATATAAAGCGTGTGATGCTTATCTAACAAGCCTCAGATCGGATTCTATCTAACAAGCCTCAGCTCGGATTCTTACTCTGTTAGCAGATTCTCCTCTTGATATCGTGCAGGTGGGTCTGAATCTTATGGTGGGTTACTCTTGGAACCAATTTCACATGTGACGATTACTCTGACCTTCTGGGAGCATTGGCAGAGACATACCCATGGTTGTTGCATGCAAAGTAAGTCCGAGAATACAGTGACGTGGATAAGTTCTGCTGACAGCGTAGTTTTTGTCCTAGAGTGACCTATCTGTAGGACAAAAAAACATTATTGATAATGAGCCCATCCAGCCTACACAAATGTGTTCTCACGACGATGAACATCGCAGTCTGGGAGTTCGTCAGAGAGATCGGTCACAATCAAACCATCCACAAGATCACCATACTGATGAATAGAAATCTCTTCTTCAATGCACATCACACTTTGGGGACTGCTGACAACAAAGACGTGCAACCAGAAGAAGATGCAAGAATCACCATTCCCGACATCCAGCTTGTAATGGAAGTTAACGCTGGCAAAAAGCGTATGATTCCTAAGTGGATCGTGCGTTTACCGTCTCTGCGACCAAGACCTGCAACCATCTCAAATCAATCGTTGAATCCAACCCCTCCCTTGATCTCGCATTCCTTTTCGTCATTCACGAGTCCCCCAGATGGACCTCTCCGAATACCGACAACCCCCACGCGCAACGGCTGCGTTCTCAACCCATCATCGATTACAACCATTTCGACCCCACAGTCCAAGATGATGGCATGGGGCCTATCATTTGGGAGGGGATCACCTGGGCATCCATTTCACAGATCTCCGTCAAAGTATATGTGCGGTCCCCTACGGATGGAAAACTAACCATCGATGGGGACCAGCAAAGCAATCACTTCGCATGCGGTGTAAGTGCATACTAGTTTGCCTATATTGTGTTTACTAATATATTCTCTAGCTACTTTACCCTTCGCTCTCCACAGAGGAAGTCGACCAGATGCTAGTTGAAGCTTCTAAAACACTCAAGTCAGCACTTCTTGCCATGATCATGGAGGTGGGCACCACGGACCCCAAGTACATCGAGCAAGTATGTCAATCCACCGCCACCATCGCGGTCCCCTGGTCAAGCTTTCTTCTGTCCATGCCGTGATGGAGGCGGGCACCATGGACCCCAACTTGAAGTACATCGAGCAAGTACATCAATCCACCGCTACCATCGCGGTTCCCTGGTCAAGCTTTCTTCTGTCCACACAAACAGCTGCCCTCGCCTGCACCCACGAGCGTTACTTCGTCTGGCGCACTGAGTTGGCAAAGCGCCACAAGCACACTCCGGATTCTACGGAATCGGTTTCTAACAAGAAGCGGGTGAAGTGAGAGGGGAATGGACGCGTGCGCCGTTAGTCACCAATGGTTGTAGTCTATCCTCGAATTTTGGTCTCGTATCTTTTACCCCATCGTGTTCTTTTAATTCGCTTACACAAAGTTCAGGAAACTTCGGGTTCAATGTCACGCTGTTTTTCTGTTTTACTTGTACATAAACAAGTCCTCGTTGTGTCTATTTGCTAGGTACTCGATGCTGAAATGAAACATCATGTTTTCTAAGTACCTACTAATTCGCTTGCAAAGTTCGGGGAACTTCGGGCATGCTCGGACCAGTCACCGCTTATCACTTGCTAGAAGTTGCTACTGTCACGGCCGCTTTTCCAAGTCAGCCTAGTACATTGTGCTGCTCCCTAAGTACCTAATCCTGAATCACAATTCCGACTCACTTGCAAGATTCGGGCATATTCGTGTCACTGCTTTTCGGCATGCTCCTCAAGAAAAACTGGCGGGTGAATGTTTCCTTTCCGTCTTCCCTTTCAACTAACTTGATGAATCGCAAGAGCAGAGCCAACCCAGCCCAGCCCGCGTCCTCGGCCCCAAGACAAGGAAATCGAGCCAAACGCTCGAGCCAGAAGGCTCCTTCACGTTCCCATTCTGGGCATGTTCCAACAGTGCCCAAGGAAGGAGAGGAATTCGACATTGACGGCGAGTTGGCTGTGCTGGGTTTTGAAGGTTCTGACAACGAAGAGGATGAGACTCCTCAGGTTCAGGCAGATCGTCCTGTGAATCTGCAACCTCCATGTAGTGGTGTGTCTGACCCTTTCATTGATCCATCTCGAATCCAGTCCACGAAAATGGCAAGTACTGCCGACATCCAATACTTTTTCGAGCGGACTGAAGAGCATTCCATTTGCAAGGGTTGCAGGTACGTTCTTTTATATCTTTTACCTTGATGATGGGCTTACATGGATCAATATTTTCTAGGGATACTCACGACGCCGACCCAACTACCTGGGCGGAGAAGTACAGCACCAAACGCACATATACCTACGCCGCCAAGTCGGGCACTTCAACACTCCGTGGTCACCTTGATCGCTGGCACCTCACCAAATATCTAGAACTTGTTGAAGCCCGCGACTGGCCTATATGGCTCGACAGTGTCAAGAAAGCCCTCGCGCTTGGCTACGCGCTTTCTGAGTTGTGGGAAGCGATAGCAATGGACGGAACTTTGCAGAATCTTTGTGCACGAGCATCAGAGACTGGTCTGACCACAGATGCTCGTGCGCATAACTCTCTGCCCCCCTACTCCAAGGAAGAGTTCCACAAACGTCTTGCGGCTTTCATTGTCGCAAATGACAAGGTACATATATTGTTTTGTTATCTCCCTGTCATGTCAAGTGCGAAGAATTTCGGGATCTACTTCTATTCCTTTGGGAAAACCTCAGCGAAGGCTCCGACATCCCTCATCAGACAACTTGAAGTACCCGCAACAGAATCATCGAAATGTGGAGGCAGTACCTCATTGGGCTCAAGGGCAAGTTGCGGGTAAGCACGGGCATTCATTTAATCCAACCACGTAATCTTCTTATCTCTTGTCAAATAGAGTTCACTCAGACGAATCTTCTTCACCACCGACGCCTGGTCAGCAAGTAATATGGCCGGTTTCCTTGCCCTTACGGGCCATTGGATCACCGAAGATTCCCAACACCGTCTTCAATTAAGATCAGCTTTGCTCGGGTTCACAAGACTAGTAGGGAAACACAACAGAGTTATGCTGTCGCATACTATCTTAGCTCTTCTCGACCGAGCTGGCGCTACTAGCAAGGTTCGTCTCTCTACTTCGTTTGAACAACCCATTTCACTGAACGAGGGTGGTCCCAGGTTGGGCACTTTTCGATGGACAATGCCTCAAACAACATATCCTTCATGCAGGAGCTGCATGGCTTGTTAAGCCAGTGAGACATCGAGTTCGACGCTCATGATCGCCACATCAGATGCTTCCCGCATGTGATCCATATCTGCGCGAAGCATGTCATTGACAGCTTCTCATCTTCCTCTCTCACAGATATCAGCCACATGTGGGCCGACGCCTTCTCAAATCCTGCTGACCGCGAACAATACTCGGCTGCTGTCAAGAGAGACCCTCAGGCTATCAAGATGGGTCGTCAGATCGTTATAGCAATTCGTGCATCGGGCCGTCGCTGTGACGATTTCCTCGACACTATCAAGCTTGGCAACGCGAGGAACTGGTTTCAGCCTTCCAGAAATCCTGTCCAAACAGTTCCCGAGCGTGAATTGAAACGAGATGCGGAGACAAGATGAGATTTGACATTCGTTATGATTGATCGTCTGATTGAAATGTGTTTGGTGAGTTACTATGCATATGTGTACCCTTTTCTGATCCATGCTACTAGGCCGTTGATTATTTCCTCAGGTTACCTAGTAACTATCATGATCTCGAGAAGTTGAAATTGTCCGACTGGGAATGGATGGTCCTCGAAGACTACAATGGCCTATCATTCACCGGCAATTTCACATTCACCTCTATATGAAGTCACCTCGGACAGGAACTCAGTCATCGAGACGATATAGGATCCCTGGCATATCTTCTACTCTATCTTCTTTGTGGTTCTTTACCGTGGTTCGACGGCACTCCAATTCGGAGGAGTGCCATCTTCAACATGAAGCAAGCCATCACCGCTGATGAACTCTGCGAGAACTTTCCACCTGAATTCCAACAACTCTTGGAACACGCTTGCGACCTATCATTCACAGCAAAGCCTGACTACAAGCATTTTCAGTCCCTTTTCCAGGGCCTCCACACGAGGCTAGGTAGTCCTCAGTTCGACTGGCAATCGTCCCACTACTTGCTCGCCTCCATGCAACAAACACAGCTCGTCAGCGATCCAGAGTCGGTGAAAGACATAGAAAAACCAGGAACAAAAAGGTATGAATGTTAATTGAGTTGCGGGGTTGGGTCGGCATTGACGACATTTATTCAGATGCAATGTTCTCCCCCGACTCGTGCAAACTCCCGACCATCGTGCTACCAAAGGCCTCCGAACCGGGCGGCGGTTAGGTCGCACAAGGACATAGAGCATGTCTGTTGCTCGGTAGTTGTTTGGTCTGAGACTCCGAGGGTTTGCTCTGTAGTTAACTCGTTTATTGCTGTACAGCCTGTATTCATCTCATCTATGTTAGACTGTAGTGTACTTGTAACTGTACTGTACTGGTTTTGTGCAGTTCAAAACCCAAACCAAACTCGGCAAAACTAGGACTCCAGTTATTGGCGAGTCTGGTTATGATTATGTAAACCAACTTGGTGGAAACTGGATAGAACTGGAACCAGTCCGGCGTGGTTAACTGAACCACGGCAACACGTCGACAAGTGGTGATGGGCTCGAGGCGGCAAACAGTCTCTGCTGTGCCATGGGTATAATCTCCAGTCGTCTAGCAAGGGAGATGGCGGCGGTTGTCTGCGGGAATGCTGGGGGCCTATATTGGGCAGCTCCTTCAGTGTGCGAGTTCTTCTGAACATCGCAGACAGGATGAAAGACCTCCTTGGAGGCAGGATCGATGATGATGGGGGTGCGGAGCATGTTGGCGAAGACGAAGGAAAAGGCCTTGGCCCTATTGGCTTTGGCGGGGGCAAGGGTGGTGTCAGAGGTGCTGCTCTCGTTGTCGGAGAGTTTCTTGGAGGCGGCAGCCTTGGCTTTGGCACACTCTTGGCGGCTGCCTCGCTTCTGTTCTCCTTCGTTGGAGCGCTTACCCTGACGATGTTGCTTCTTCTTCTCGTCGTCCTTGCTACCGCCATCCTCCCTCTGATCATCAAAGGTGGGGTTTTCCTCACCCTTCCTCTTAACGGCAGATATCTTGTTGGCTCTGTGGCCACCATCGTTGTTGGGTTTGCATCTGGAGACATACTGCTGCCAGGCAGCTGTTGTCAACCGTCGAGTTCATTGCCAGAGGGTTTGCTGTGAATGACTTGGGCGGCGAAGTCGGCGTATTTGGCTTGGCAAGTGCCATCATGTTCTGGATCTTTTCAGGGATCTCATGGTTGAACTCGCTAAGGGCGGTGAAGTGACCTTGTATCTTAGCAAAGGCAGTGGTGGGATGATTGTTTTCGGGGATGGTGAGTACCATGAGTTGTTTGAACTCAGTGTATGCGGAGGCGATAGAAGGGGCATCGTTGTTACAGATTATACCATTTTCACCCCTACTCACGACCTAGACATTGCTAGAGCCTAGCCCTCAGGCTAGCCACCATGTGTAATATACTTATATACACCCTATACATACTTCTAGATACTCAGAACGCTGCGCTTTAGACCTTTGAAAAACGCCCGAACATGTTCATACACTGTTAGTACACTGTTCGTCTCATGTTCGTAGTAATGTTCATTTTTCCCACGGTCCATTCGTGGTGTCACAAGTGTTCATAAGGTGTTCGTAATATGTTCGTACACTGTTCGTCTCATGTTCGTAGTATGTTCGTACACTAGTAGCTACACAGCCACCCCATGCTGGACACACCTTGCCATCATCTAGAACTACTACGTCAGTACATGCGCCCTCCTCATGTAGTACACATACCAGTAGCACGGACCACGTAGCCTAAGTATATAAGCATGAATACAGCCAACAGAACAAGCTAGTCTTGTTCTCGTTGGATTCCCTCTGACGACGACTGTCCTCATACTATCTTGTATTTAGTGTTAGATGTGCCAGACGCTGTACAGCAGTCATAGGTCGCCTTCAATCGTAAGCATCTTGGATGGCTTGCCAAAGCTGTATAGTGTTCTTTTTGTGAAGGTCAAAGGAGGTGTGGATGTGGGCCTCCATGCGAAGGGCGATGATACTATTTGCCTGTTCGTTGGAGTCATCCCATTTGTCCATGGGGATGGCCTTTTGTTCATCACTGCACTCTTCATAGGTGCGTGGTCAGTGACATTGAACATTCACTTCATTTTCAATGACAGTGTAAGCGATGTTGAAGGAGGGGTGAGGACAAGAGATGTTGGTCCAGAGACCTTGGGCATGTAGGGCTGTGCTACCGTTGAGCTTGGTGATGTCTTTGTAGATGGATGTCGACATGGTGGATCTGGGAGTGGGCATTAGCATGAACCTTTCAATAAAGTTGAGAAGGGAGCGAATAATGTTTAACAGTGCATCGCTGAACGTCCAAGTCCCATCATTTCCAGGAGACATAGTCTCCCCATGGAAAGAGGTATGGAGTTTGAAGTACCTAGCCATCATTCTAAAGCTTTCAACATCTGAGTGTTTCCACATCAAGATAGAATGGCTTTTTGAACCACGAGGTCCTCATTTGTTCTAGGTACAAGCGTTCCTCGAGCTTTGTTGCTGATGTAAACATACAGCGACGGTGCTCGGGGCTCATAACCTGTTGAGAGGATAAGAGCATAACTCAAAGATGTTATAAATCTCTTCATTTTCCACTCTTAGAAGTCACATGACCTGCTTAGTCAGCATCACGTGACCACTTATAAGCTTTATTTTTTGACTCTCACTTTTCACTTTGCCAAGTCACGTGATCTGCACAGCCATAGGTCACATGACTTATCCTGGTAGCACCCATTGGACACCTACCGTATTAGTTAGCACTGCTTATCCAGACCAGCCCTAAGCTGGTCTGTGCACACATGTCGGTAGTATAAATACTTGAATGCAGCAACCGAACAAGCCAGTCTTGTTCTGGTTGGATTCCCTCTAACCTATACTTGTCCCCTCCATTCCTCTTGTCTCTTGCTGAGGTGCCATAGTCCTTATTGGGTTATAGGTTGCCATCAAAAGACTTACATTGTATGGAATGAGGTTGGAACTGAGAGGGACGTTGTGGTTGTGTAAGAAGATAGAATGAACTCCTATTCAAACTCAGACGCTACTGAGCTATCTTTATACAATACAAGTGTGTGAACTATTTACTATATTAGTACTCTAGTGCTTGTATTTCAACACCTTCCAGTACATGTACAATACAACCTAACAATTGATATATCTGAAACTGAGCTCATTCCAGAGTCACTTGCGAACATTCTTGACTACCTAACTGAATCAGACGCCAACAGGGATGGGATCAAGGTGAGGAGGATTGACAATCAATTGTATATACGGTATGACCAAGTCTTATCTCTCACCCTGTAGTTATTTCATGGAATCAATACACTCGAATTTGATGCCCTTTCGAGTCTCGTTGACGAATCACGAATCACGCTACTCAAGCCCAGGTGCATTACATAATTCGGAAGTTCTTCATGCCACTCATTAGCTCATTGATGGCAGGTTAATCTATCACAACGGCATTGTTATTGTGCAATTACCACTACCATCCCACGAAATCCCATTGGCCCACCTTTAGGAGTGTATGGTCAGTGCTGCAAACCAACTTCCCTTTAATCGCAGCCACATGAGTGTCACTATGCACACAAATTTCTCCATGAAGTCCTGTGTTCGGTGTCCTCTGTCACTCCTGACCTCAGCCTGGTTGCCATGCCCGAGAAGCACCACCACTGCCACACTGACTACTTGGTCTCCACAGTCGTGGAATGTGCATTCTCACAGAACGAGAATACACTTTTAGAGAAGCTCGAGGCTGTGATCGCAGCCCACCCTGGCATTGTCCTTGCAATTGGAATTGTCATTCACGAAGAGCAACAGTACTCTCAGCCACAGTTCGGATCAGAAGCTTGGAAATTATTCTCTCAGATAGACTGTCTCAATGTTGATGCATTCTTTGTGTATTGTCACCCCACTGATGATGACGACCTATCAACCGACAGATCTGACTCTGCCGAGTCTGACGAGGGGGAGTCTAGTAATGAGGAGGTTTTACTCCACCCTGTTACTGTCGCTGGCCATCGCTGGTGTAACATTACGTCTGTGAAATTTCACGTCTGGATTAAGGAAGCCGATAGTCCAATTGTCATTGGCACAGCCGGGATGGTACAAGAGGTAAGAGGATCATATCATCATATCAGTAGTAGTCCAGAGTAACATAATGTTGATTTAGACTTTATACCCAGATATCAACGTCGTTGAAATCGAGCCAATGATCCAAAAAGGCTTCTTGAAAGTGAGGGACTCTATCACTGAGTATAGCAGGAAGGTTTCCACATCCAACATGGCTAAGTTAGAAAACGCGCCTGCTACAATTTCTATCAATTGGAGGCAGTTCCAGCGAAAGCTGATCCCCACAGCCAACTACACCACCCACGACCATTACGTAGAATGGTATTGATCACACTTCTGCAGAGTCAAGTAGAGTCACTTGGATGAAGACTACCAAACTGAAGGTTCTGGAGAAGAGTCCGAGTACAGTGGGGCTGAAGATGAGGATGAGGGTCGATGAGGTCAAGGATGAGGTCTAGGTCACAAAGCACCCGCGTCGTTCTCCTCAGAAGGTGCAGAGGACGCACTAGTGACTGACTTGGAATTTCCAGAAAGTTATGTTTTCTTACTATGACTCTATGATATGCCGCTTCTCGAATTCATTTGTCGTTTCCCCTTATGTACAAGACTACAAGTCTGCAGGCTGCAGCATGTAAGTACTTAGCTATAGGACATCACCCAAATTACAAATCGCTAAAGGTTCAGCCTTGAGGCTCGGTTCCCCTACATGACTCATTGGACACATGGAAATTTTCGTGAGTTGTGGTCTTATTCGTAGAATGGTATAAAAAGGCGCCCTTACAGTTCACCTGAGCTTGAAGTCAAATGAGACCTGCAAGAAGATAGGGAGGTAGAAAGGGCACCATGCCGGAAGTTCCTGAGGCAGTTGTCCCTAGTAATGTTCCTACTGACGGTGCTGTTCCTGCTGATGCCAGCACTGTTCCTGCTGATGGCGGTGTTCCTGCTCTCGGTCCTCCTGCACCAGCCCCTCTGGTTCCTCAAGCTGCCCAAACTTGAGTCCTCAACGACCCGCTCAAGACCGCCACTGACCCAGGTGTTATGGTGAAACCACTGGCGCGGAAATCAACGAGGAAGAATTTGACCTCGATGTCAGTGGTGGATCGTCAGAAGAAGATGACTGTCTGCCTCCTCGGATACAGGAAAGAGCCTCACATTCAACCACGACCACGGCTGCCACTAACACAGCTGTGACTGATCCATTGGGAACTGGTCAGTTTGCTTATGGTGACTCGCTGCTGAAGAACGCTGTGCGTGATATCCACTACTTCTTTGTCAAGCCTCCGAAGTCGAGTAATGAATGCACAGTATGTCTACCTTGCCAGTAAGTTCTCTTCTCTCATCGGAGGCCTGTTCTAATGCAAGATGATTTAGGGAGGTCAATGCTGATCCAAACTTCTGCATGTTCAGTACTGGTTCATCAAATACAACTCATCACTTCCATCTGGAGGCGGTGCATGCACTACTCTACTTGGAGAAAATGCAGGAACAAGGTTGGACACCACAGACCCCTCTATTCAAAGCGGCATTCTTGACAGGCTACACGTTTGACACACTCAATGCCCTTCTTAAAGCCAACCCCAACGTGACCATCGATACACTCCCACGTGCACCGGTTCCCGCAGAAGGTGACAATGCTCGACCAAGTTTGGGGCAACCTCTACAGGCTTGCCTGGTTGACTTCATTATCACCGATGACCAGGTACGTCTTGGTGCAATAATGTATGATTACTCTAATACTTGGTGTAGGCTATCAATGTGGTCGAGTGTTTGGAGTTTTGGAGACTGCTCTTCCTCATGCGAAGCGATTTGAAAGAGTCAGACATCCCTCATCACACCAAGACTCGTGAACTTATTCTCAAAGCCTGGCGGGATTGCTTCATGCAGACAAAGACTGAGCTCAAAGTGCATTGTCATAGCTAAACATCATCTCCCTGTCCTCAACTACTTCACAGAATGCAGCCGGTGAAATATCATTCACTTCAGATATATATGGCAGTTACATCAGCAAAACGACCTTTTTGCTTTATAGAGAGCCTACAGAGTACAGCTTGTTACACAGACCTGTATAGTCTGTACAGACAGGTGGCTGTGTCAGACATTTTTTTGGTCGATTAGTAATTGATTAGTAATCATTGCACAGAGTACACAGACACTACAGACACTACAGGCCTGTACAGACAGACCCTGTACAGACTGTGGCTGTGTTGACCAAGCACACTAACCAGATTAATCCTAACCAGATACTAACCAAGCAAGACCAGGCACACTAACCAGAACTAACAAAGCAGAAATCCTAACCAGACACTAATGACTTTGCTGATATTCCTAACCC
>JBBPPA010001027.1:0-14988 GCA_038091735.1 Leccinum pellstonianum
ATATCCGACGTCCAATCACCGAGACGCTGACCCGGTCCCGATTTTCTTCTTAGATTTCCAGCTCCGGTACGCTCGTCGTGAATGGGCAGAGGACAGGGCAGCATGGCGGGCGGTTATCTTCCTCAATCTCATCCGCAACGTCATCCAAGTTCTCGACGCGTTGTTGAGCGAAATGTTCTTGTCGGACTGCGACAGACGCTCCGGCACTAGTAGCCCAGAAATCATTCAGGGATCAGAATGGGAACCCTCATCCCATACTCCCGTCTATCGTTTCACCGACAAGCACCGCTTGTTGAAACTACGCCTTGCGCCCCTGCGCAGAGTTCAGACCGATTTGGAGAAGAGGCTGGGTCCAGGGTCACAGGAAGTTTATTCTTCCACCCCCACTACACCCATCATACACGAAGGCGAAGTCCAATCCCGGGAGTTTAGCATCATTTCGAGCAACGGCTGGAAATCGGTGCTAGACAAACTGCGGCGATCGCAAAGACATAGTTGTGATAGCTCCAGTCACCGCCGAAGGGAAGAGGAAAAGTATGACACCTCCGACATTCTGGCCGGGTGCATGCGAGATATGAAGAATCTTTGGGACGACACCGTCGTTCGACAAATTCTGGCACATCGCAAAATTCACATCGAGGATTCTCCTGGCTTGTGAGTGTTGCATGTGATCACGCCTTTCTGATCCCCTGATACACGTTCAAGCTTTTTGAATGATATCGGACGAATCTCTTCCCCAGGTTACGAACCTAGTGATGACGACATTCTTCGTGCTCGACTCAGGACTGTTGGCATCCAGGAGCACAAGTTCGTCATGGACGAAGGTCAGTTGACCATGCTAGCGCTGTCCTTGCAAAACGTTTGATTGTGCTATCACAGGTCAAGGGAGGGAGTGGATAATGTATGACGTTGGTGGTACAAAATCATCAGTGAGGATCACTTTGTCTTCCCAAAAGGGCAGCATTCGACTGATTTCTTTTAGCGGGCAGTCTGGGCATCCTACTTTGATGATGTGGACACTATTATATTCCTGTCACCGGTATCGTGTTTCGACGAAAAGCTACGCGAAGACCCAAATATCAACCGCTTGGAGGACAGCTTTCACCTCTGGCGCTCTGTCTGCTCTTCTCCGATGCTAGCGAAGACGCAAATCATCCTTTTCCTCAACAAATGTGACCTGCTCCGCGACAAACTCAAGCGAGGGGTCCGAGTACGAGATCATTTTCCCAGCTTTGGAGACCGTAAGAACGATACGAACACGGTCATCAAATGTCCGTCCATTTTTCCCATCTCATATGATAAGTTCTGAACACGAGGCGGCGGCCTTATTTTTTATAGACTTCCTATCACAATTCAAAGAAATATCTAAATCGGTCTCACCTGACCGGCCCTTCTATGTTCATTTCACGTCGGTAATCGTGAGTTATCCCATCGATCATCACCTCCCCCTTCCTGTGCCTGTCCCCCCTTTCCTGGGGGCTGTATGTTTTCTTGTTGCGCCTCCCTAACCGCTCATCTCCAGGACACGAAAGCAACCGCAGTAATACTCGGATTGGGTGAGTGCCCTTGATGTTCAGAGTGGATACCTATTAACACCGCTCCTCAGTCGTAGAGAGTATCCTTCGATCACATCTACAAAAGATAGATCTCTTATGAAGCACTGCGTCCGTGCGTGTATCTATGAAAAGGTTTTTAATCTACTTGTAAGTACATAGTTCCATTTCACTACCGCCAGACCTAGGCGAGGCAAAGCGTATAATTTTTTTTTTCTTTCCAACTCTTATCTATCATCTCATTGCAACGATGTATATTATTTATTGCCGTAGTAATGTCCACGGAGTCAGCGTGGGTGTGTGTGTTCTAATATATACACAGCGAACTAGAACGATCGCGCAATTCGAACTTCTATGAAATCCAACTTTGCTCGTCCTCTCTCGTGGCTCCGTTCCGCAGCGTAGGAGTACCCAGTCCGCGTTCCGAACGGCTCTGTTCTTCAACCGACTGTGTCCTCGGAAACTCTCGCGGAGGGGTCGTTGCCGACGACGACGACGCATGGGCCGTGAGGTCGACGGCTGGGCTATCTGGTTCGTCCTCGGAATCCAGAATTGCGCCGCCGCCGCCCACGCCGTATATGCTGTTGGCGAGAGAAGCGTTCCGACGGGCCCGACGGGCATGGAATGTCCGACTGGCCGTCGCATTCGAGAACAGGGGAAGCAAATAGCGCTCGTCCAACGCCTGGAACCACTTGCCATCCTCTCCGACAACCTGT
Organism: Leccinum pellstonianum; assembly: GCA_038091735.1. NCBI lineage: Eukaryota > Fungi > Basidiomycota > Agaricomycetes > Boletales > Boletaceae > Leccinum > Leccinum pellstonianum. Next base: position 2,270 of record JBBPPA010001027.1, read on the forward strand.
CCCTGATCGCTCCCAGAACCAGAACCGGCACCGGCACCGGCACCTAGAACAGCAGCAGCACCATCACCATTACCACCACCACCATCACCACCACCTACACCACCATCAGCGGCATGCCCAGACTCTCCTCCAGCACGACCCTCAGGGTCCACGATCGTCGTCGCCATCGGAAGGACCTCACCACCATCGGAGTCAAACGAGTCCGACGACGACGCCATGGACAACACGTTGGGAGCGATAGGCGAAGAGCTGAGCGACCGCGCTTGGGCGTGGTGATTGTAACTACGCGGGCTGTAATGCGTCCCGATTCGCCCTGCAGCAGCCGCACGGCCGTAACCCTGCCGGGATGCCGAAAAGTAAGGGAGGGGTTCTTCGGCGTGTCGGCTCCATCCGCCGGATGGACGACGGCCCCAGGAGAGTCGACCGGGACCGCCGTCCTCATCGCTACTGCTCGCGGCCTCGTCTTCCACCCCCGTTCTGATACCGAGGACTTCGAGCATCCGTGCGGTCGTTCCCCCGAACACGACGACGGTCAGGACCACGACGACGAGGACGGTGATGCGCAATGTTTGGGCGTTCTCACCCTTGAACCCTGCTGCCAAGGCAACGCCGACGGCGCCACGCAGCCCAGCCCAGAAAAGCATCATTTGGTAAGAGTGTGGAAGTTCCTCATTTCGTTGTCCGCGCATGAGCTTGGTGAAGAAGTTGATCGCCTCGGAGAGCGGGAATACAGCAGCGTAACGAGTGAATATGACGGCGACGGTGGTCACGGCAATGAAGAGAGGTTTGACGTAATTTGTGACGCGCTCAGAGGAAGGGGGACTCGTGAATAGGGAGAGGCCGAGATAGATGAAGATAAAATTCTCCGAGAGTTGGGCGAGGGTCGAGAAGATATACTTTGTCGTGCGTTGTGTTTTGCGCGACATGGTATGATACGCATAGTGCTTGAGGGTTATACCGCAGAAGAGCAGAGAGACGATGCCCGACATGGACAAGCCATTCGAAAAGAAGTAGCAAGTGTAGGCACAGAGCGCAACAAGGCAGGACTCGATAGAGGGATAGAGACTGAGCGAGGAATGCTTCAACACCAAGGACATCGCCAGGCCGAAAGCGACGCCCAACGCCAGCGACACGCTAAACGAGAGAAGGAAGATACCAATCCCATGGAAGATGGACGACATGAAGATCTCCGTGCCATGGAACCGCGTCAATGTTCTGCAGAATATTCAGGGGCTAATATACGGAGAATACCATGTTGCGACACGTACTCATACATGACAATACTGACGGCGTCGTTGAGAAGACTCTCGCCGAAAATGATCGTGTAGAGTTTTGGGTCGACCTTGTACTGTTGAAAAATGGCAAGGATGGTCACCGGGTCCGTAGCAGACAGAGTCGAACCAAATATCAAGCACTCCAGCAGGGTGACGTTCAATGATTCTAGCCCTAAAAATGAATAGATGTACACGAGAACACTGTACTAGGGCTGGTAAGTATGATCGGAAGCGACACCCAGCATTCGTGCCTACGCACCCGACTCCTATGGCAGACACCGCCGTCCCAAAAAAAGCAAATGTGAGGATAGAGCCAAAGTTGCGGAAGAAGTTTTCCTGCATGACCCAAAGGGATTCATTCGCACTGAAAATATCAGTCATCCCGCTAGTGCACGCACCTGTTTCAGTTCATAACCCGAGTTTAATATGATCGGGGGTAGGAGGAGGTTGAAAAAGAGGGTATGCTTGAATGTCTAGGGTATGGTGAGCTCGATCGCGCGCATCTTTGAAGGTAAAATCTGGGAGTACGGTGTGAACTCACGAGCATTTCTCTTATCATGGTGCCCGGTGCCAGACGAACGACAAGCCCAACACACATGCCTGCAAAGATGGAGACCAGAGTCTCGTGGATTGCACGTATCCGTTTTATTTGTAGATAGTAGGAGGTCCATAGGGAGATAATGAGCAGCAGGCAGACTAGAAAGAGCGACCAAGACGAGTAGTATTCTTCCTCCTCTGCGACGGGTGCGGCAGAGGGCAATGCTTCAATGGGTGTCGTCGAGGTGAACATGAAGGACATGGCAGTCCGAGAGACCAAGTTCCGCTTATGTAACACTCGGAAGCAAGGACACCCATGTCCGGGATTAAAAAATACTACAGTAACATAGTACTATCACCGCCCGCGACGTGATGCCTTTGGCAACGTCGTCAAGTTCGGCTTCCTCTGGTTCGTCGCATGGTTGGTCACCGCCTCTATCTTGGCCCGATTATACCACTCCAAGATCCACCTGCCCGTATCCATCATCGTCACTGGCGGCATCGATGGCGCTGGGGGTATCGCGAGCGCCTGGCGAATGCGTGGTAATCTCAGCAAAGCAGACTGGGTAACTGACAGCGCCATGCCAGTCAACATGCTCAGCCACAGCCCCTGGACCTGTTTCAATGTCCACTTCCTCGAAATATGATGATGGCTACTCACACTCGGCATCCAGGACATCATGGGTAATGTCGCAAGGGAGGCCACTCGCATCACATTCATAGTGTGAGCCATGACAGGTTTTGTGGGGTCTAAATCCTTCTTCATGATCTAGGAGTCCGATGTTAGACACCACTCGACCCAACCAACAATGCATACCCACCGAAAATTGGAGATTCATACCGAGGATCACCAATGCAGGCATAACATAGTCACCAGTGAGCGTCAAATCCGGCAAAAACCAGACGCCGCTTTGCGTCAGTTGCACCACCGGCAACGTCACCATACTTTTGATGGCGAAAAACAATCCAAAGTTTCCCACCATCTGAATGACTGGCGGAAGGAACATGGATCGAAGGGACACCCCTGCCTTCTCCATCATTTGTTGCTTTTTCAACATGAGCTCCATCTGTACCGCTCGGTCCTTGACACCCTGCGCTTTATCGTCGAGTGCTTTGATCTGCTCCGAGTACGGACGGAGCCTTGCAGCGTTGCGTATGCTCGTCAGCGCGGAGGGAATGAGGGCTGCTCGCCAGACCAACGAGCCCAAGATGATGGTGTAGAACCATGGTATGCCTGTGCTCACTTGCAACAGCTCAAAGGACCAGCTGATGATACCCGACGGCCACCAACTCGTCAGTCCTAGTGCAGCAAAGTCTCCATATTGCAACGGCGCAACGATGTTAGTCGCAATGTCGGACGCTGTATCTGACACGTCCAGTAGGGGTACCGCAGAAATGGGCTCTGGCGTAGCAATCGAGGTCGGAGCGATGGCTTCAGTCTGAAGTATGTGTTCGGATGGCAGATCTACTGAGGCAAGTGTCTCCTCTGGTGTCACGGAGGACGTCCCGGTTGTGGCCGACGTAACTGGCTCTAATGTGGATTGGGAGGAAGATGGCTTAGACCACCAGTAATTCCGTACATTGGAAAAACCCTGCTGCCGAGATGACAGGGCATCTAATGAGCCCTGCAAACATTGCTTAGGTCGTCCGTGGCTCTCGAAAAGGTGAATAACATGCCTGGAACACAACCAGTCGCAGAGACGTCCGAGTGAGAGCTCTGCAAAGAAAGATGAAGCGGCGTTACCAAATATGAACGAGTATGAGGCGCACCTAGATCCAGAAGCCCGCAGAGCCAGTCGACCAGAAACCTTCGCACCAAGCATTGGAAGGAGAACTAGTAAAATAACGCGTCGAAGAAAATTAGTAGTAGTTCCCGTGAACCGAACCAAATCGACCGCAAGCGAACCAGTTCACACGCTCTCTTGCCTTCCCGCCACCACGGCACTATGCACCGATATCGGTTAGTCTGTGCGATTACGCTCGTAGAAATCAAGGCTAACGCAAAGCAAAGAAACCACCGGGCCAACTCGTTTCTGGCCATCGATCTCCCCGAGCTCACCGAGCTCCGGGCACGGCACCGAACCTTTGATGGTGCCTATCGTCGCTCTGCGCTGGCGAATCTAGGTTATGCGATCACCGTCCTGCGTCTCTTTGACGTCAGGTTTTATAAAAGTAAGGAGTCCATTCCGTTTGGTCGCCCGCTGACGCCGCGACAAGTCGGTATCCTCTTCTTGATCTTGTCTGCGCTCTTCCTCGGTGTCGCGTTTGTGCGCTCACAACGGTCTCGCCACGACTTTGCCGACCACACCAGCGAGAAAACGTCCGCACTGTACCGACAAGCGATACCGACAAAGGGACAGGAGCAGGCACGGGAATTCGGGCGACCCTTTGTTACTGCAGGGCTAGATGTTTTCATCGTGACTGTCTTCGTGTTCGCCATTGAGCTCGCTTTCCTCGTGCTCATTTTCAAGGTTTGATTTAATCTGATAGCGGCCGGCCGCTGTCAATGGAGTTGTGAGTGCTCACGTACTTGTTAAATTGTTGCACAAATCTTTTTATTCATTCATTTCCGGGGAAGGTCCAGATCGTCCAAACGATCTTTTGAATTGACCAAGCGGAGCACGGCATGGACTCCGTACTTATGCCGGGAAATGTTCGAAATCAAGACTCATCTAAGTCTTTTTTTTTTTCGGTCAACTTTTTTCATTCCGCCGGTTGCGTCGTTATACCGCGTCGGTATAGACGAAAAGTTTATTGTCTCCTGCTCCAGATCTACGCCTTCCAAGATCCCCGCTGCTTCTCTACTATGCCACCTGTCAAACCTCGCGGGGATCTGTATTAATGTATCTCAAAACTTAGTTGTGGGCGTCAGTGTTGGCCGCAAACTTCCGTGTCGGAAAAACAAAGAGATCCATTATAAGGCCCATATACGGGGTGTGTTCGTAAAACCATGGTAGCGTGCGCTGCAGCAATTCTGGGTATGTATATACAAGACAAAGAAAAGGTTAGCTCCGACCCAGAAAACGATAAAACATCAATGGCTAAGCGGAGGAATGTCCCAGCTTTACTAAACGGTTCCAAAGGTCTAGCGTATGGTATATACTCTCACGGACGTAAAACCCTTCATAGAAAGGCTGCTACGAATGCGGCAACACCCAAGATTGCACTAGCAGCAACAGTGAGCTCCTGGCCGGCAACACGTGGTGCTGCGCCACTCAGCAGGCCGCTGGATATACCACCTGCAGCCTGTACAGCACCACTGAGGAAGCCAGAGGGGCATTTGGCAGTGATGTTTTGGTAAAGAGCGACTTGACCTGCAAGTAGTAGACTGTTGTTAATGCCAGGGCCATACGGGTTGTTTGATCCAAAGGTAATCCAAGGGGTCATAATATTGCGGGTGCAGGTAGTGCAGAGCTTGGAGGCCGCCATCGAAGGCTGGAGGAACATGAAGAGGAGGTTGGTAGCCTCATACGTAGTGGCATTAGGGACGAGGGCAGGGGTGGAGTTGGAAGCATCGCGGCGAGTGGCTGTGCTGGAACCCAGTGTGGAATAGAGAAATTGGCTCAGTAGAGTCTGTGGAGAAGATTCTCCCAAGCCGACCAGCTGCGAGTTGCCCGTGCTAGAAGTGTTGAGTTTTGCAGCGCAGTAACTTCCGCTGTCGTCTTTAGCGCAGATAGCCTGCCTGAGGGGTACCAGGGAGAAGAGAACGTCGTATATGGACTTGACTTGTGCGATGGGTGTGGAGGTCAACTCGGGTAGGCAAGCGGCATAGAACGCGCTGAGCTGAGTGGTGACAGTGCTCTGAGGGCATGCACTGAAAGCGGTACTATTGCAGAGCTGACCCAGGACGGTGTTGATGACGGTGGACGAGATGGAAGGGGTATTGGCACCTGGAGCGAACTGCGCGAGGGCTGTGGTGAAAGGGGTGGTACAGCCCACAAAACCAGTATTGGTATTCAAGGACGTGAGATAATTAGAGCAGGTTGTACTGATTCCAGACGGGATGTAAGGCTGGCAAAAAAAAAGATCAGGAAGACCAATTAGAAGAAATATGATTTTGAGAGCGTACCGACTGAGCCAGTACGGCTGAAACGAGCGCAGAAAGAATGGCAAAAGAACGGAACGCCATTAGAACAGGGCTAGAAAGAACGGACGAGTTTTGGAGAATTGACGACGACAACGACAACGACGTGAAACACTCTCGAGTGTAGAGACGGTAGTCAACAAAACACGACCAAACAATCGTGGGAATAATACCCCTGTATAGGGTCTCAAGGTACGGCCAAAGAAAGGCTATCACATCGTCCCTCTTGCGATCGTTTCTATTGATTACAAATGTGTGCCAATCGCTCTCTGTGGATAAGCTTGGGTTTTCATCGCCAGATACACAAGCGATGAGGACCCCATCGCGCCACCGCCAATAATGTTGAGTCTGTGTGAACCAGCCATCGTTCCGTGGAAATATCGGGTAACGTCTATTGAATTGCATTGTCAGCTGACACCCCTCAACGTTGCAACACATTCAAGATTCACGGCGTTCCGGCAATTCGAGCCGGGCCAACTTGACTTTTCGAGTTACATCCGTGAAGATCGATGGCGCAGGGATACTCTGCTCGTTCCTGCAGGACTCCTCTGATGAGCCGCTCCCTCGGGAATGAAGCCCCTTGCTCGCCTGTCCTCATTGCACTTGGGATCTCCGTGTCCATCGTGTCAGCCATCCCGCATCAATCGAAACCATCGTACCTGGTATGGGTGTTCAAATCGATCATATTCTCTTCACATCTCCTCCTGAACAATTTCCGCACTGCCCAAACGTGCCAACCAGCACGCGACAATCATCCAAAGACGACCTTTCCCTCATGTAGCTTATCCCTCTTATCGATATCGTTGTACACTAACTTGGTAGCCACTGCCTTACGTTATTTTCACACCCACATGTGGGGGGACCCGTTTCTTGTTTTTGGTCCATTACTCCCATACTCGTCTTTCTGGTTGGCGTTCGCAGTCGACCTCGGTCCTCAACTACTGGTTATCGGTATCGTTAAAGTTTGATCTCCGGCTTCATCCCAGAATCTAGTCCGGCATGTTTGTCAAAACAAACGTTCTCATTGCTTTCTCATGCCGTTATTCCGTATTCCCTCGCAGTGTTCTATTAGATGACTTTGGCCTCCATCGTCGGCTGATTTTCGGTCCCACAGATACTCCACGCGAAAGATGCTTCATTATCCTGGTCTAGCCAATAGGACGAGGGCCATTCTCACCGAATCTTTCGGGTTTGTGGCGCAATGCTTGGGCGAAAAGTCAACCTTGTCCAACCATGCGGCCTCATTGTTTTCCTCATTTTCTTTTCCAGCCATTTTTTTTCTCACACACAATGCGCCCCGTTGCCAATGCCGCGCTTCCTTGGCGCGCACCGCATTCTAGACTGCGGCCCCGCTGGCCAGAAGCTCCACCCACTACGTAGTCCCTTACGACTACATACCGTTTTTTTTTACGTTCCGCATTCCACAGCGACGCTTCCGAGCGATGAATAATGGGTATCGCGTTTTTCAACATTTGCGGAAACATGAAATCACGGCGACCTCGGACGGCCGTCTCTTCCTTCCCTGTCATCCCACCTGGCTTACATGAATATGTCTGACTTTGCCGCCGAATCACTGCCCTTCCCGGCCCGAACGTACAAGAACACTCGTTCCGTCAACTCTCGTAATCTTGCTGTAGAGTTATAGTTGAGACGTGTGATATTGATATGATGGTGCGTGGGTCGCTTTTTGTTTTATAAAGAACAGTACGGAATTCGAACAGATGCTTCTGATTCTATGCATATGCCGCATTAGAGTTTATTCGCAAGATTAACACAGCTTGAGCCAAGACCCCCCAAGACGAGTGACCAGCACAGCGCGTGGATCTGAACTCTCGCTGCGGTAACTTACATTGACAACTTCACCCTACACACTAGGCTTTTTACTATTTAGCGTGCGATCCGCGACCGTCGGTCCGTTATATGTACGTTTAGAACACCATGCCAAGGGCTTCGAGACAATTTCCGCAGTTACGACTATATATGCTAAGAACTGGATTACATCGCAAGCGAGGAACTAGTAGGTGATATCAAACCTCCGTTAATTAGATTGTTCATTAATAATATATATCATATTCCTTCCTATTCAGGGGTTTTGGACACGCTGAAAATACCTCTGATGCCTTCCTGGCCGGGGGCAACCAACGTGCCCCAGTGACCCGCGATCGTGGATCTGCCGTGTAGATATCCTTCGAAAATCCACGTCCCACACCCATCATCACCACCGTCTTTCTATTAATGACAGGCAATGAGAAGACCGTCGACCGTATCTGGCAAATAACGGAAAAGAGTGCTCACCGACTTCTTCGTCAAACTTATCAGACCATCAGATAGCCGAACACGTCCGATAAAGTTAGAGGAGCCCCAGGCCGCCTCAAACATCTGGGGCGTCTATCGGGCGGAGCGTGAGGATCTGATACCACATCAAGTGACAAAAGGGGCACACCTCGCCAGTGATAACGACATCTAGGGCACAACGAGGATTTCTACCACTCTCTGACGCGTCGCCAAGGCAGAACGGCTCATAACGAAACAATGTCTCCGTGTTGCCGTCAGAGAACAACGTTCTCTTCACGAGATGTAAAAGAAGACATGACAATCGTGCGCCACGAACAAACAAACGGCGGCGACGTACCGTAGATTCTTCCTCGCTAACGGAGATGTTCCGCACGACGGGTCCATCGAAACCATCCACGGTTTCAACGGGCAATGGCTGCCACGGGCTGAACGTGACATGCTCCTGGAGCCCAAACTGGATCGGCTGCCTGCACGCGAAATCTTGGCGGATACAAGAGCCAGTATCGCTTGGGGAGGGACAGGAAGTCAAAGATGCAACCTGTACTCCGGATGAGTCAGTCGCGCTCCATACCATTTCCTAATCCGAGAACTTGCGGACCATGTACCAGCCTTCCCAAACACCTGTGAGCAGTCCGGGGATATACGCTAGCAGTTCGCAAGCCTCTGCAGGTGCATGCAAGTGGCGGGCTATCCGATAGAAGTCTTCGTCATGGGTAGCACTTCTTGATGGCCGTTGCCGTTCTGTGCCGAGATCCGTGTTCGATTCACGAGGTTGGTACTGAAGGAATGAATCTGCCACAAGTGGCGTCCTTCTTGAAGTGACAGCAGCGAAGTCGTCCATAGTCGGCCCATGGCGCTCCGTCGCGATTGCGATGGCTCGGCTTGGTGGGAGATGAGGAGGGACTTGGAGAGGCGTTGCCTCCAAGAGTGCAAAGGTCAGAAAGACCGAGGCGGTCGCAAGATCGGGAACGGATATGGCGAAGCGGCTATAATAGTTCGAGTGTGGCAAAGAACGGATGTCGACTTCATCGCTAACTTCTCTCGCGACGGTAACCTGCCCGGCTCCTCGGTCCTGCGATCTGCTGGTCGATACTGCGATTCGCCGTTCCGCTGCGCCACTTACGTTTGTCGAAAGGCACTGCAATATGGATCAGTGTGGGTGCCATATCATGTAACGTTGGTCATATGCTCACCTTTGGCGCGGGTATCGTGTAAGGCCGAAGTAAATTTAGAATTTGATTACGATCCCCCACTGGCAAGGAAGATATCTGGTCTGCTCAGGGTCAGTCAGAAGCGGGGTTCACGATATAGAATCTGAATGTGGATTACTGTGAGACAGTACCAAGCACGCCACCGAGACGGCCAACGCCAAGACGCGCTCGTCGGATTCACGAGTCATTGCTTGTGGATGATGATGGCACTCGTTGAGTACACGCAGCACCCAATCGCCGACGCCCGCAGTCTGAAGTTGGAGCTCGTTGAGACCGTCGCTCTCGAGGAGCATGAGGTATGTCGTCCACAGATCAGCTAGGAGGTGTTGGCGGTGGACTTGAGATAGGCGTATTCGCCGCAGCACGCGTCGGCGTACACGGAGTTCTGCTGCAAGACATGACGTCGTCCTCTTGCATTGTCGTTCGCGACGAGCATGGCCGCCGAGGTCAAACTTTTCGCGAAAGATACGCGCGTAGAGCTGTGGACAGGACTCGATGGAGAGAAGGCGGTGCATGTGCCGACAGGAGAGCATGAGTTGGAGGAGCGTATCAAGGGCGGACGTGGGAGAAGGGTCGGTCGTGAAGAACGCTACTTGCGTCAGCACGTCGAGGGGAATTCGTTCGAGTCGCGAATCCATTGTATGACGAAGGAACGGACCGAGTGCGAAGCCTTAAATACTTGTGAGTGCAGGAAATGTGCGGCGGAGTGCCGTTCGTAGCGTAAGCCAGATCTCCGCATCGTTGGATGGGGAACTCGGCCTTTCTAGTTGGGAAAATCATGGTTGGGATGGGTCGCACCGCAGTGTGCAATAGCAAATGCAACTTACACACTCGAGATCAGATCTCGTATTTAAGGCATGGTTCAATTCGTTCAGCCGCGTGCCTGGCTGATTTCATTTAGCCACCTTCGCTTTCCTGCGGACTCGGACGGTGGCAGCGCCCGCTGTTAGCTTCAGAAGGCTGACACAGGTACTCAACGAGAAGCGACCCAAGGCACCTTGTGCCAAACTGCGCGTGTGTGAGAACGAGGAGGAAGTGATCAACGAGACATCTAGGGCTCACGCCACCAAGCACGTCCGATGGGAGCGTACGCAAGTGCGGCAGCGATCCAGAGCCTCAGCATCACACTGTTCGCAAGTACGTTCCAGGTTTGAGTCAACGGAGGCTCGCAATTTGCAATGATAAAACAAGTACCCTGTTGAGAGAGACGGAGATGAACGTGTTTTTTGCGCGAAGTTGTGTTCGCAAATATTAATGTGGTTGGCCTGCGCCGTCCGAATACGGATTCCAGACGTTGAGCGACTCTTGAACCAAACCGCATATGTCGGAAGAGCGATATTCAAGTTCAAGCAGCAGAACCCCCTTTCAGAATTACCCAGAGCTAACCTTGTCCCACTGATCGGGTTAACGGCAGAGCCAGTAACCGCCTCCGTGGCCACAGATTCGCAACCAGCGTCACCTCAATTGCCAGGTCGGCATCCGCTCAGGTCACCGTGCGTGCCACGACCTTGCAATGAACACGCACTGCCGGTGGAGCCAGCCTGATACAGAGCCGTCATCACAATTCACGGTATCCACATCGTATTGTTCTCGCCATACTACTACAACCATCATTTGTCCTACTTCCTTTCCCACTAGACTTACAATGCCATCGTTACAATCAACAAACGTCCAATCTAGAGTTCTGAAATCACTCGTCAGCTCAGGAATGGCCGGGGACACGGATGGCACACTCTGCATGGCAGCAACGTCCGTGCTCTGCACATAGTCTTCAAACCCTGCAAGCTTCTCTTGCAACTCGTCCAGCGATACAAGCTCATCCTCTGACATGGCAAACCGTTTGAGTCGTTTGAGGAACAGACGACACATACATACCGACGACAAGGGTGATCTGCAGCTTCTTGATGCCATAGCCCACAGCGACCAACTTGCTGGCACCCCACACGAGACCTTCCTGTTCGATTGATCGGACCGACTCCTCCAGAGCCTCCATATCGGTCTCGTCATCCCATGGTTTGACCTCAAGGGTGACAACAGACTGTCGCAATTTACGTTAGTAGTCTTACAACATACATCCAGATGGTCTCAACCTTGGCGATCGTCTTTGGCTTGTTGGCTTTCTTTGCGTTATAAGCAGCAACACGTTCGGCCTTGATTCTTTCGGCTTCCTCGTCAACTTCGTCATCTTCTCCAAAGAGGTCAATTTCCTCCTCTTCTTCCTCGGCGGCAGCGGCAGCAGCAGGAGCAGAGCTCTTGGCGGGGGCAGTCTGAGTAAAAGTCTGCCCTGCATTGCTGCTGCCGGGCAAGGTGTCGAATTCTGTCTTGTAAGATGTGATGTGAGAGTACCACCTGGCTACGTGCGGGTTGGTGGACGGAATTGGGCCGGTGATCGCATTGTAAACGTGCAGATCGGCTTGGGAAGGTGTGTATCTAAAAAAAAAGAAGCGTGTCACGGTCAACTCACGATCCGTTGTTTGCTCGAGAAAAAAAAAGATATCAGATAGCTAAGGAAATTTTGTCTGCATACTGGAGCAGCGGTGTCTAGTCGCTTCTTGGAAACACGGACCATAGCGTTATGTTCATCAGGTGTGATCGGAGGGGGGAGAACCGAAACAGTGGAAAAACTCAGACTCACCCTTCGACGTAAGATCTTGTGGCGAGGTGTTGCTCGAGGGCGGCAAGGTTAGCAGACATGTTGACGTGTAAAGTGACGGGCTGTGAGGAGTATTGCAGTGAGATGGTCGGGATGAACAAAGATCGATCAGACTTTTTTTTGATTTCGATTGTCTATTTAGGGCAGGCTCTCTGGCGTTCCGCCGCTCGTCGCTGATTGGCTAACGGGTTGAACATTCGCCGGCGACTAGGAGGAAGAGGTTCGCACTCCTTTGACAAATGGACCTACCACCTCACACGTTGCCGCACCAGCAACTTCACTGTCTGCCTTGTGTGGGTGTGGGTGGTCTTATTTAGGCGCCTCTTTTGCCAGTTTAGGTCCATTTCAAGCCTCGCCTCCGACGAATCCGGCAGGAGATGATATTGTACGTTCGTAAAGCACTGCAACTGCAGGTGGGCTCGCTTCCAATATATTTAGACTATGGCCTGTTTGGCCCGATCCACTTGCAGATTGTATCATTGTCTAGACCCTGTTGGGATTCCGTCACAAGTATAACAGGGTCCATGCCTCTGCGAAGCGATAACGTATGAATCCTGTGAGTTTTCAAAATGCTGTCGAAGAAAGCAACGTCGTTGGATCGACAATGCCACGCGTCAACAGGGTTCTACCTGCTGGTCACGGCCGGAACTTTGTGTTTGCTGTGG
>JBBPPA010001028.1:0-14988 GCA_038091735.1 Leccinum pellstonianum
TACATTGCTTTGTGTTTCCTCAATCCCCTTTTGTGGCGCTACATGGACGCGTTCTGACTATCTGGCCTAGTATTTTGGACCATTGGGGACCCTTTCCTACAGGGTGTATACAGCGTGTTCGATTACAGTACTTTCCAGGTCGGGTTTGCAGACCTCGCTTGAATCATCGCGATTTGTGAATGTTCCCTGGATGTACACTACATATGGGAGGGCGTTGACCACCGCCCTTCCAGAACTGCTAAACTACTGTAATAATAGACGGGAGTACTTACTCAAGGGAGCTGTAACGCAGCTCTCTGAGAGGTTGGTGGCACAATCGTCGAGCTACTGGAAAATGCACAGGTGGAAGTCCATGGCACCATCGTTGCGAACGCCCCTCCCCAGCCTTTGTTATTCAGCCTTCCACTCATATTTTTTTTCTTTCCCTCCCCCCCTCCCCATTTTGGTTCTCCACCTGCTTCACTCCTTGGTTACCTTTGGTAGACTTCATGCGACCCAGTACTTACATCATAAGAGTTACGCAGCACAACCTCCGAATGTGTTACATTTGAAAAGAGGTCAACAGAAATGATGTAGACAAAGCAGTGGAAGGAGATCTTGATGGAGCTCCCGGACATTCTGCCATTCCTGATTGCGGCCGTGGCACGTTGTGGGATCTCAATTTGAATCCTGAATGCGTTGGCAACGCCGGGAATTAAACGTTTCCCACGTCTACGTTTACCACTGCACCTCTCGTCGCCATCCCCAACAGCGAGCCAACCCACCTCACTTTTCCGGTCCGTGTTTTTGAATACGTCCTAGACGTAATCTAGGCCGCGTTGCCAGACGCCATCGATCGCGGTCTTTGAGAGAATATTTGGCACGTGGGCCGCCGAGCGCTGATGCTGCCAGCAACAGTCAGTTACTCTGATGGATATTGATTCTGTTGGCCTCTCATTATTACATAAAGGTCTGAGGTGGATGTCTCACCGCCTGTCCTAGCCACTCCTCTACCGATTCATTACGATAACCATATTTTCAGTCACCAGCAGTCTGGCTGCTTTCGCCATTGCGAAACCCGTACCTAACTGGAACTTGAAGGCGGACGGCATGACCATACCGCTCGCCAGAAAGTCTTCCTCACTGAACAGCAAGAGCATTGATCTCGACGCAATCAGATCTCATGATATATCAGTCAGGGAGTACGTGGAATGAACCATTACATCTCGTCTGCTCAGACTTTTTTCTTGTTTTATAGGAAGATCCTTGGTGGCCTAAACAATTACGAGATGAACACGGGGACGATGCATCCTTTCGCTGTGAAACGGAGCCAGTTCGGACTCGGAAAGCGTGGCCGCCTCCCGCTGACAAGTCATCAAAATGAAATTTGGGTGGGCCAGCTTTCGATCGGCACTCCTCCTCGGACCTTGACGGGTAAATTCTCCTTGTATCATTCTGATATATGTTCACCCTGATTTCTGTCACAGTCCAAATCACCACGGGTTCAGCGTTGGTACTTTCTTTTCGTTCATGCAGCTGTTTTTGTTTATATCAACGCAGTGATATGTGGGTAAACTAACTGTGCTGGGATTATCCCATATTTCCCCCTATGGGATCCCATTTCATCCGAAACTGTCGAGTACAGTGGTCAGTCATTTGAGCTCTCATATGGAGATGCAACCGTCATCCGAGGTGATCGATATATTGATAATGTGACCATCGCTGGATACACTGTATGTTTTGTATCGCTGATAAGTATGACCATTGAGTTCTGACGCCAAGCTAGGCAGACCCTCAGACCTTTGGTGCTGCAACATCGTACGCTTCTCCGATACAGAACAATGGATATCCAGACGGTTCATTGGTATTAGCCTTCCCTTCCATCTCGAAATTTGGTACTGATCCACTGTTTATGTCGCTTATCAGACAAAGGAGCCTAATGAATCCGATATTCTCATTGAAACTCTCTTCTTCTGGAGCCGAGATGTACGTTGGTGGAACAAATAGTATGCTGTACAATGGTGGCATCTTTTATACACGCGTAACAGTTCCTGTGAGTTAAAATGCAAGATGTGTGAGCGGACTCACAGTGTTGCCGACATTGGCATTTATGCAGGGATTCTGGCAGGTGTCCATGGACGATATTCGTCTAAATGGTAACAAGCAGCTCGTAAATATACCTGCTATTCTCGACACTGGTTCAAACTTCGTCTTCGGAGATCGGGAACGGGTTAGATCACTGTACGAGACCTTTGGCGGTATCCGATTTTATTTCCGTAGTTTAGAGTCCAGTACATCTATTATATTATGCTCCGGAGCTGCACAGCGTGTGCACCCCACGTGCTTTTCGTCCGTTCCGGCTCCGAGCTGTGCTAGGGAGAGGGGCACGGCACGGCACGGCCGCACTGCTGATTGATGCGGTGCTCCGTGGCTCTGCTGTCCTGCATGGCTTCGCTCTGCTCCGCCGAGTGCGTATGGACTTACTTATGTACCTTTGATCACTGTACTACTTTAGATTTCTCACTTCGTGCGAATCTGAAAACCGCACTTTTGCATCTACGGCGGTGTGTACCTACTAATGCGTCTTTCCTTCGCTTCCGGTTCGGATTCGTAAAGTATCGGAATCATAAACTTTTTCAAAGATCGCCATAGGAGAACGGTGACGACAGCACTCCACCCACCATTCCTATTGCACGCGAGGCAGCGATGGGTGCTGACATGAACACCCTCAAAGTTTTATTTTCCGCTGCCGCTTCGGTGAACATCTGTGCATACTTTCCCACCGTCCGAAGGTGCCGCTTGTTAATCAAACGACAGAACTAGATGGTTGATCCTGGCCAACCGGCTTCTAGAGCACCCTCGACGAGACGAGTCTCAGAGACCTTCACGTGATGATCCCGTAAGCCTTCTTCTCTTCTATCGTCCACTCGAACACGGGCAGCGGATGTGCCTCGGTGTTGAACACCCACTTGTCGAGCGGCAGCGGATCCTCGTCCAAGAACATGAGATACAAGTATTTGAGAGTCTCGGCTAAAAAGTAACTGGAATGCGTCGAGGCAATGAGGACTCACATTCCCAGGAGAAAATGCGTGAGGTGCGCGTGCAGTACTCACCTCGGCATCGAATCCTGCTGAGTTGGATAGAGGGTGGTGACGTTCTCGATGGAGGCATACCCCGAAGGAGTCTTGGTGTGGCGTTCAATGGCTTGGAACAATTCCCAGCCACGATGCCGCCATTTGACATCGCCCGTCGTTCGCCATAGGATGTACATTGACTCGATCGTCTGCGCGACCAAACGGCCAAGGTGAAAGGAATGAACCAAGGAAAAGAATGGATGGTGGTGAGCACAACGCGAACGCATGCACATGATTCCGAAGGTGTCACGTACCTCAGGCCGCAAGTAATACGCCGCGTTCTTAATCATATAGTCCCTCCCTATTGGATCTAGAGGTGGTTGTTTGACTGTCGGCTCCGGTATCTCGAGCGTAGAGTTCTTGTTCAGGGGACTCGTCCACGGCTCCATATCGCCTACACCTGGCGGCAGACGTCTCTGTTCCCATCTCCTTCCCCATAGGTTGCCAAGTACACCCCACCAACCACCACTATCTTTATTTCGCGCATTCCACGCACGCAGTTCATTCATCCACCGTATCTCACCCATCTCCTGATCGACGTTCATCCATACGTACTCGGGTCCCAACCCCGTCGGTTGATCCGCGTACGTCATATAACATGTTTCCGCAATCCCATCTGCTGCCCATAAATGTAGGTCTAGTAAATTAAACTCGGAGAGATGGGCGTATGCGCGGCGGTCCGCGGGTAACAGATCGTCTGTGAGCGCAGCTACATCTATTCCGAGCGCGTCGAGGTCGTCGAGGGGGAGGAGATGAACACCGAGCGCCAGCAGGCCGGGGAAGAAACAGGAAAGATGCTCAAAGGCATGTGAGGCACCGAGCCATCTTTTGCCCTTGGTCGCATCCGTTACGTAGAGGAGGTGACGGTTTGGGGTGAGGAAGAGCAGGTTGTTGATGACATAAGAGGTAAATCTGAGGTCTATTAAAATGTCAACCATTGTCTCCCACGAACGAACGACAGACGAACACATTTCGAGATTACGCCTGTCTGTGCGGGCAGTCATCAGGAATTGCTTGAGTGTGTATTCGTGGCCACTATCCGCGAGGGCCCCGACAGAGAGAAAGTCTGTTCGAGAGGCCGTGAATCAATTGCTTGTGAAGGGGACGAAGTATGAGCCACTCACTGCCGCTTGGAGTACCTTTTCTAAGATTCCATCGTGTAGGATACATTCCACCGGTTTCACTCAGGTTTGCAGTATAAAACAAATCAGTAGCCCTGGTCGCCTGTAGCAATGGAATAAGTTCCGGCTCGAAACAGGGATAAGGCCAGAACACCAACATGATCAACGTATTCTTTTTTTCCTGTGATCTTGCCCAGGTACGCGTATTCCATCTGAAAGGACGCTATTTCCGCCAACACACCGCCCGATCCTTCCATGGGGTTCTTTCCCCTGGAAGAACATCAAAGGAGGTCAGCATCGATTCCGACACGAAAGGTGAACAAAGCTGACGTGTAGGTATTGACCGCATAAGCCGGGAAACCACTTTTTGTAATGAACGCGGGGGCCAATTTGCTCCCGAGCTCGTCCGCCTTTTGTCGCAAGAGATCATTGCCGGACAACGCATATGCACTCAACAAACCACCTAGATACCGAATGGCGGTTTCGAAGAAGGGGACGCGTTGGTTCTGATGGGACCCGGTTTAGAAGGAAGCGGAGGGACGAGTAATGAACTCACGGTCGGCAAAGAGAAGTTGGTATTGCTGATCACCGGCAACGCCCGTGTGTACTCGTCTTCCAAGCCCATGAGTAGCATCGTGTCCAGGGAATCCACGATGGTGACACCCCACCCATTGAAGCTAGGCGCACGCGGTGTCAACGAGGGCGACCGCAACGATGCGATCCGTATGCGTAGTACGGGAGGACTCACTTGTATATATGAATCATGGCCTACCCACCTAGTACATCAACATATGATACCTCTGCATAAAAGAAACACGACGGAGATGATTTATTTATTTATGTGTAACCTAGAAGCAACAGAACACCCCTCGAACACAACCAGAGTGTGATTTTATGCTCTCACACACGAACCTCGATACGATTGGTACGATGTACGCCATGTACAAATGCCGTCATCAAAATGGTAAACACGGCACCAATCGCTGCCGAACCCGCCAAACGCAACAGTCCGATAAGGAACGCGAGTAAGGAATCGAACAAGACCACGTTGACGGGGATGCCCGTGTGCGCGTTTATCCGATACAGTAGCTTTGACAGGGGGAGCACACCATCCCTGGGCAACGCAAATGACTGCCAAGATGCAGCGAGGACAAGGGTCCCATGCAGAATGCTAAGATCATATTCATGACTGATATATGCATGTGATAAACCGTATCATGCAGTCAGTCGTGGACTCACCCCATCCTAGTATGCCTGACACCACAATGGCACTGTCAAACATCATCGAGATTTCTTGATATGGGAGTAAAAGCTAAAACTTACTATTCCCTAAGGCAGATATTGCAGCGTTATACGACTGCTCGCTGATGTGTGTCACACAGTCATAATCAGCTTTCAGGCGACGGTGATAAAGATTGAGTCAAACAATCAAGTTTTTAATCGGACTTACCAATTGTCCATAGGGGGGCAGTGAACCAAGGAGGAAAGCAAGCCCATTCGGCCACCCAGAAACTATCATGATGGATATAACAACTTCAGAATGTCGTATCAAGTACTTACAATTCGTGAAATTCCCGAGACCATATGATGCGGGATCTTTCAACTCTTTGGGGGTCACGATGGGTAGGACAATGATGACGGCCAGACAAAGTTTTTTAGACCACCACCACGCAGGAGTGGAACTCGAACTCACAGTATAGTATGTTACAAACTACGTATACTGTTTGAAGCCTCGCAAGCACCTTGGTCCCTAGACTGCAAATAGCGGCCTGGCTGGCTATGATTGCGACATGGATCCCACTGTCATGCACTCGGTCAAAATAAATGTCTAGTGATACTGGAAAAGAGATACTCACTAGAACTTACTATTTGTCATAACCAGCTGCCCGTGAGTGCCTATAATCGCTGCAGCACCTATCTGGCCAGCAAATGCCCAGTCGATCGAAGCTGCGCATTAAACAAATCTGATTTCGATCAAAATGCAAAAGGTCTTCCATACCTATCCCAGTGACCATACCGATCGGATTTGCATCCGGAGCCAATTGCTCGACTGCCAGTACCAAGAAAAAACTCACACATACTACTTACTACATCCAACGATCCAACACAAGATATTGCGCGACTGCGGAGACGATAGAGTATACGTCAGGTAGTACAGCTGCAAAAAACGACAATCACGGTTATTTCCATCGAGATAGAGCCAGGACACGCACCCCTCCTGATGCGGGGGCCGACGACGCCAGCTCGGCCAGCACTATCCCAATGCAAAGAATGAAACAGGTCCCCACAACCCACCAGAGAACGTCATGGAACAAGATCATGGAACATAAATAACATACACCCCACATCATCGAAAACAGGCCCGGATCCATTGGATACCAGTCGTAATGACGGAACTGCAAGTTAGGACCCAAGTTGAGAATCGACAGAAGAGTCGAGGCGAGAATAGTGGGACGCACGCTAGCGATGGCAACAACCCAATGATGCTGAACGAGATTCTGAACACCTATTAAAGACCTCCTCTGTTGACGCGCGGCTGTCCATATCGAATCGTATCCTACTCACCTCGAGGGGATTAAAAGCTCTTTTAGATTCTTGTTTATATCCCAGCTTCGCAAGCACCACTTCATCCGAATTGTCTGTTGTACGACGGGGAGTCATGGTAAGTGGAATAGACCCGTGAACTTTGGAGCGGCGTTAGGATACAAACGCTTATCCAAAGACCCAAAAAGGCATAGTACTTGCGGACTGCCTCGGCAGCGTGTCACGAAGCGCGAACTGCCGCACGCCAGTGGAGGGATGATAGGGATTCGTTCTAGAGGACAAAGGGCCTGTAAGGGGCCGGGATTATCAGGTACCATCAGTTTCAAAGGAAACCGGCCTGAAAGGGGCGGAGTGCCCCGAAAATGACCGCATGGTTGCGTGATTAGTACCAGGCAAAAATGCAACAACGATTCTGATACATGATTTCATTTTCTTCAAGTTCCCACGGTGACGGCGTTGGCCCGGACGAGGGCACAAACTTGAAGGACCGCAGTGCAGCGTGTGATCGACTCCGAGAGGCGTAACTCACAACCCCCGTTAGTACATACTGAGGAATACTGACCCGCATTGAAGTCACCGGCCGCTCTGGACCGTGACCGCCACTTGAATCAGCCTCGATCACGAGGGAAATTTCCGAGTCAATATGAAAAAGCGTAAGTGATAAGAATCGAATGTGCCGCATTGAATGGCTAGTGACGTACCATGTCGTCTTCGATGTCAGTGGTCGACGTAAAATTGGGGAAAGCCCGTCAGGTACAATCCGAGTCACATTGGAATGTTATTGAATGGGCCCTGTCACTAGTCAGCAGTATTAGCAGGGGTTATCGCAGACATCGTCACACGTGGCACTTAACTTGATTGTTTGTCAGTACTTCTTAGGAGACTTGATCACGAGTGTGACGAGTGTGCCGTGAACGTGCCTTCTAAGAATCTCTAAATAGAAGAAAAAAAAAACAAAAAATTGAAATCCCGCATCAAGTATAGCCGCATCTCAGATCTCATCACTCGCATGATGCGGCCCAACCTTGGCAGTGATCAGCAGTTCCAGCAGACGCTGGCAGACGCTGGCAGATGGTCGCAGATGCCCTCGCAGACATGCATTATAATTTCTGCATGTCGTAAACCGTCCGGTTAGCTGGTTTTACATAATTATTCACAACACGCACGATTCAATGAGAGAACAATGAATTGACATCCATACGATTGCATGAACAACAACAGTAAATCTAGCTAAACGACGAAATGGTTACGATGATGAACGAGATGGTAAGACGTTTGAGTTAGGCGGATGTGTGGGAGGTGTGCTGCAATTGTGCTCGTGTCCGGAAATGTACGTGGGATTGAAAGCGCGCCGCTACTAGTCGCCTAGGATGCTCGTGTGCGGTGGGCGCGTTTCCTTGTCCTCCGTCCAGTTAGTATGGTCCCTCTGGGTGGTGAATACTTCTGGCTTGAAGTAATTCCACTGGTTGCGGCTTTTCCCTTGCGATCCCAAGTCTTGCTATTTATCGAGCTCAAGGGGCCCTTGAATGCGTCGTCTTCTCCCTCTTCGTAAGGGTGGAGTACATCGCCAGCAGCGCTGGTCGAGATCATCATCTGATACCCCAACTTGATGTCGCAGTTGAGATCCTGCGCCATGAGATGAGACACAATGAAGGAATCAGAAGATAACGAATAAAACGCGACAGGATAGTGGCGATGGTGTGTTTCCCAGCACATTGTCGGACCCCGCAACTATCACGGACCATAGCGACATAACTGCGACGTGCCTCCGTGGACTACACACCACATTAGACAAGGCGCGAGCGAGCATGGACGGTTGCGCACCAGATTCGACGCCCGAACCCGAACACCCACGGAATGTCGACGTTCAATTTCAATGTACCATTTTCAGCAAGAATCGCTCTGGCATGAATATGTCAGGGCTCGGATACCTGAGCTCGTTGTGTGAGTCTATGCGATCGCCCTGTAATGATGCCCATGAACATCCTACATGCCCGACATGGTGGAGCCCTTGCCAGATTAGCCACAGTTATCGAACCTACAACAAAGCCATCAGTAAGAGTCGCTGCGAGAAATGTTACTCGCTCTGAGGGATATAATACCTACTCCGATGTCGCGTGAGGAGCACCTGGAACGGGTCAATAGATCCGGATACCAAGCATCAAAGGTTAACGCACCGATTGGCAACACTGAATTCCATCTGATCGTCTCTCGCAACACGCACTCGTCAACAGCCCGTACCATGCCCTGATCGCGTCGTACCTGCCAGCCAGTCAGCCCCGCATTCTTTCTCGCACCCCACCACTTACTAGTAGTCGAAAAGCCCCGCGTCCAGGTGGTCCACCACGCTCCGGTCGTCGTTATTCCACCGCACTTGCACGAGCTCCCTACTCACAGGATCATGTCGCAGCGGCGGGTACCCGTTGGGAGGACTCGGAACGTACAGCGTGTTTGCTTCCCCAGCGGCGTGTGCAGGGATAGGAATCCGCGACAGCAGCTCGTACGCGTCAGGATCGAGTCCCCTCAGCAACGAGGAAATATAGAAGCCATCTACAAGCAACGTGGCACCACCAGAACCCCCAGTATGGGAAAGAGGATGAAAGAGTTGCAGTCTACATGGGTCCGTCTGTTCCCCACGTCAGCACTTCAATCAGCCCACCTTCCCCGGATATAACGTGGCACGAACAAAATAGGTATTGTCAGTGTGCGCTCCGAGCGCCATCGTGGTACATGCAGTGTCCCCTCTTGAATTGTCTGCCGTAACAGCATTCGCATGTCGGGAAAGGAAGGCCGCCGTAACTTACACTGCGTCTCACGGATTTGAATCCAATCCGCTTTGACAGCTCTTCTGTCGCTTCGGGAGTCGCAGGAACACCAGAAACTAGGCAAAACCCGAAACGATCCTTCCATCTGGGTCAGCTCCGCCTTCGCCGTCTTCCCATGTTCATTACCCACTATGTTGGATTATCCATTGGAACAATCCCTGAACCTTATCGTCCATTGCGTCCGCATACGACACCGTCGGGGGTGACTTGGCAATCTTGGCCCCCCATAACGCCTTCCTAAGCTCTCCGTCAGACACTCGCGCCACGTTGAGGGGCAGGAAACCACAAACTCGCTGAAGCTGGACGATGACCTGACTGGTGGGTCGTTTGTATGTGCCTCTAACCAGGACCGCGGATAGAACGAGGAATAATGCTCAGCACCATATGCAGGCCCTACGTCAATCACTTCGTGAGACTGTCTCGCCGCAGTCGTATCGAGAACACACATATGACTTCCAGGCCCTCGGTCGAAGCCTGCACGTGATGTGGTTTGATATCCCGGGGGATCTAGACCGCAATGATAAGATCATCGGGAGCAACCCCCCAATCGCCAACAACCCACCTCGAACGTGTTGCGCAGTCTCTGTTTCGTGATGGGGTGAAAACAACTCGGACACCGTCAGTGATCATGCAGCCATATGTGATGGTTGTTATAAGCGTGTGAGGTGAACTTATCTATCGGGTCGTGACACGACACGATACAATGAGACATACAATCGAGACCAGTTCTGGGGCGTCCACGGTATAGAAATATTGCGGTCGTCTGCATTGGCGACGGGATTCAGAAGGTCGGACGTGGGATATCGGACTGGTCTGAACCCGAGTTGGTCTGAAGGAACGGCTACGTCGGCTGCGGTAGTGACAGTTGCAGGTGCTCCCTTGGAGGAGCTATCATGGTACTTCTCCGGATCGCTGTGTGGGTCGGATTTGCTCGTGAGGGCGCACCAATTCAGATTATGGATGGAATGAGCAGGAACATGAGATCAGGGTGGTGCCTCAAAGAGAGAAAGTCCCACGGCGAGCTGAAGTCTAAGGAACAGATAGATTGCCCAAATTGGCAGTCGGAGTTTCAATTGGGCCTGCTGTTGCCAGCGAATGGGGGATCGAGTTCAAGTTGGATTAAGGTGTCTGAACGCGTAGTAGATCATAGTCTTTATAGTTTAGAGGAGATTCGTTGCACTTGAACTTGCATCCCGCCTAGTCTTGGGGGGGGGATATAGTTGAGGCTCAGTGCCAGTGGGCTTTTGCGGCGAGGCGGGTTTGGGCGTTCAGTACTCAGTTCCCCTCATCACGTCAGCCATTTCTCACGTTAGCCATGGCACTCAGATCAGCCAGACATGCACCGGACTGAGGGCAAGGATAGGGACCAGGGAGTCGAGACGTTGGTCGACTCAGAGAGTGCCAGAAGGGTCCACGGGCCTCACCGTCGCACTCACACGCACACACTCGACTTGCAATACCTTGTACGCATGCACACGGACGACAACGCCCGGACACAGTGAGCAAGGGTGATGCGAGGGCAGGCCGCTATCTCATCCTTGTCCTTTCCCTCGTTTGTGTTGCGCCTGCTCACCTGCCGTTGATCTCCTTTTACAGGATTTCCCTTTTAATCTCTTCCCCCCCGCTCGCGACGCACACATCCTCGCGCGCGTCCTCACTTTTAATACTTAGTTATAGTTACTACAGTATTCTCGTGGAAAACATCAAGACAAAAAAGTCGCCGAATCGTTGATGTCCACCTTCGAAGTTCATTTCTTGTCAGGTCCAGCCTGCAGCAAAACGTTCGCACAACCCAAGCTACACATTTTTAATAGTAATATACGAACTCAAGAAACGGACGTCACGAATCTATTTTAATGAGCGCTATTACGTCCAAGTCCACCAAGACGTGTACAGTCCAGTTTGACCATCGCACCACGGCAGCCCTCCCTTGTCACTGACGTTCAGCGTAACAGATCTCATTGATACTCTTCCTTCCCAAGGTGCGTTTTCCACGAATATCTTCCCCGCGCCCGTATTTTACGCCGCGCACAACATCCTTTTGCCGTCCTTTATCATCGGACAGATCCCCGACCTGTTCAGCCTCCTCGCCCTCGTTGAGACCTTTCGCCGGTGCACGCCTTGGTCAAGTCCGACGAAGCGCTCGAATGGCAAACATATTACAAGCGCTAGCAGGTGTCAAGATTGCTAGTTGCGAACAAAGTACGTGCGCAGGACTCACCGATCTATAACTGTAACTTGGACTCAGGAGACGGAAATTTATGATCGAGCATATCAGCCGTGACGTTCAAGCTTCTCGCTGGTGGCGGCATCGAGTCATGGCACCAGCCCGGGTAGCATGCAAACGTAACAAATGAGAAACCAATCCTATTCGGCATACAACTGGCAGTAGTAAAACGACTGGTAACCACCAGTACAAGTAGAAAAACTTAGTTCAGTTGACACAACTAGGCGGGTGGCTGGGGCGAGGGCGAGGGCGAGGGCGAGTGAGGTGTGGGAGGTACGATTCTGGTCGGAATCACGCACGCGACAGTGGTGGGACACAATGTGCGCTCTCGGCGGAACGAAAGTTTATGGCGGTTACACCACACCATCACGGTGAACGAGGGCGAGCAGGTCGTAGTCGTCACGTCGTGCCAGTGGCACTCGACTCTCGAGGGGCGAGGGAGGACCTCGAGAGGTGACATATACACTGCTAACAGGAGGATGGTGTCATGGTGGCGAGCTGCCAGAGGGACTCGGCGGAAGAGTGTCACTTGTATACACTGCAAAAAGTAAATCGACTGATCCAGTGATCAGTGTATACAAACTGGCACTAGCCGGCGAGACTTCAAGCTTCAAAGCTTCAAGGCTGGCACTGGTACGATACGAGTCGAGAGCTCACTGCGTTTGTTGTACTGCTACGGACACGGTGTCTGCAGAGAACATGCACAATATCTATCCTCCTCCGAGTCGGAATCGCTCTGGTATCGTATCAAACGCCTCAAGCTAGAAGTCTTGAGGAACGCAATATGGTTGACACTAACAATTTAATCTCGGTAATAAAAAGATAGTACAACATTGGGAATGATTGGATTCGTACACTGGTATTTGTATTTGATACAGTTAATCACGACGAGGGAGGGAGAATGCTATCGTGATAGTTGTCACTACATTCCAAGTCGGAACTCTCGGAACTAGACTCAGTCTCGGACTTGTCACAAGCAGAGACAGCGCAGGAGGAGCTACCGAAGAGACCTGACCATTGCGTGCGACACTGGTCGACGCTTGCTATACCACCCCTGGCATACATCCGTTTGCGAATGTAGCCAATCCGACGCTCGACCTGCCTGAGGGATACCTGACTTGCTGTCAACTCGTCCTCCGCAAAGGATCGCATCATCTCCAACTCTCGCATACGGAGACGCTGGTATCGAATTTTTGCGTTATATGCATCTCGACTTTGTCGAGCAATCTGAAGCATCTGCGTATCCATGTATTCCTTTACTTCAGGGGTTTGCTCCGAGTCGTCATCATCGAGCTTATGACACAAGTGAATACAAGTTACTGAGGGTGACTTGGTTCGGAACACCTACAGATGCATTCGATCCGTTTTTTCTCTTGGCAGGGTGGGTGACATCTTCTCCGGAAAAGACAGAATTTGACCCCCGTTTTCTGTTGAAAGCGGCGGCGGAGGACTCTGGGTTGTATGAGCCGTAGGGATATTGCGAGACAAGAGCCTTAAGAGAATAGGCAGAAGGAGATGAGGTGGATGCAGAGCTATGTACAGACATCATGACGGTGGAAAGTGGGATAATTTCGTACTGTGACCAACCTGATTCAATATGTACCTGACAGTAGCTGCCTCAGGGCAGTGAAAATCACCAAATTCAGACATTTCAACAGAGTGAATGGCAAGAGCGAAACCGTGACGGAGTGCGGGCCACTCACACACCTTCCAGCAATCATGATGGGCTGGCAGCGGTTCTCAGTTAATGCGAACTTGGTTGATGGGTTCGGACTCGGAAGCCTCGACACTGCACGGAAACACATTGTTCTATATGAACTGGCAGCCGCCTGCTCAAGTTCTGAATCACTGGCCTCAGGGAGCGAGTTGTTTTAGTAATCTAGACACGTTTGGCCCATCGCTAGACTCTCCAACATCATTTCTATTATGTTTAATACGTTTTCTGCCCAATCTGCTCGATTCTGCCCGATTCTGCTTGATTCTGCCATTCTTCCCTTTCTGCCCGATTCTGCCTGTTTCTGCCTGTTTCTGCCTGTTTCTGCCTGTTTCTGCCTGTTTCTGCCTGTTTCTGCCTGTTTCTGCCTGTTTCTGCTCGATCTGGATCTTCCCTCCTTTCGCTTATAGCAGTTCTGAGAACAGGATTCTTATGAATTAGTACACGAACTCACCTATTGAATAATTGTACTGCTGCATCCTCCAACCTGTTTGCCTCTGCAATGCTTCCACTTCAGCATTGCAATGCAGCCGCATTAATGCGACCAACTCCGAGTCAGATCTGATACCGCTACTCGTTTTCGCTATCTTTTAGAATCACTACTGCCTGAGCTCCGAGTCAAGCGGTAACTTCAGCGAACGTGTTGGGAATTGCGCATCACACCGTTTGAAAAAAGAAGATGGTAGTAGGTCCTTAGGAGGAGGACTCATAATCGAACAAATTATATCCAGCCCGTTATATCGTAACTAGAGATGGCACGATGTAGTAAGCAATCGGATCAATAGATTCAAGTTGAGACTCGGATGGTTAAATATTTTGGCATAAGTTCTTATAGTTAGAGCTAGAGTCTCAGGCTTAGCCGGTGTGACCCAAGCAGGTTGCCTTGCTGGCCACCTCCTTATCGATTAAGCTCCCGGTAAGAACTTTGCAGCCTGAGGTTCAAACAGGAGACAATTGTCGTTTTATAATAATATTTAGTCGACTCACTGGCAGCAAATCTTTGTGGTTTTCCGCATCTCCCCCAAGTTGGCATGAATAGCCAGATCTACTACGGCATTATGTCACGGTCTCTCTCTGAGTCTCTGAGTCTCAGTTCGACTCATCATCATGATGAAGTAATAGAATAGAATAAATAATTCCCCAACAGTGTTGTATCACCAATAACTTTAATGACCCTAGGACCCAAGGACCCGGGCCTAGAGGACTAAGGAAATTTGGGGTACTCCGGTATCGGTATCTGATAGATCATAGCAGACTTCACTCTCACTCAAGCTCGGACACTCCACCGGCTCATGTTTTCGACCAGTTCCGAGCAAACACATCAGCAAGACTGCAAAAAGTCTGGATTGACTGGACTGGACTGGACTGACTGGAGCCAGCTCATTTGGTAGTTCATTGCAAAAGATTTACAATCTATTAGTTCTCTCAGAAGTTTAGTATACCA
>JBBPPA010001029.1:0-14987 GCA_038091735.1 Leccinum pellstonianum
CCACCCCTAAGCGCCGATCTCACGCTATTCTATTCTCAGAAATAGGTTTTCTAAGTACATAAACTTGAGAATGACATGTAATCTTAAATCAATCATATCTCGACGACCCCTGAACCGATTTGGATGAAAAAAATATGGGCCGGAAGCCAGGAATCGGTAGTATGTTTCAGACCCCTGACCACCAGTTAATAACCGTAACCGAACCGGCAAAAGACTGACAAAGACCGAAAAATCGGTTTTTTGCGGTCTTGGTCTGGTTTTTCCCTATTAGGAAATTCCCAGGACCGGTTATGGTCTTGGTCTTGCCCAAATAAGGCAAAAGACTGGACTGGACCGGACCTTAAAACACTAATCATGCACGCTTGATCGCGATCGGCCTGATACGCGCGCCAAGCCTTGACAAGATATGGGCTAAAAAACAGGTCAGCAAGTGCATCAGGAGGGATCACGAACAGTTCGTCCACGACATGGTGTGATGGCACGGCGACTCGAGACGGGGCAGCGGCGGAGGTGACGTGTGATGGTGGGGCTGTAAAAGACAGGATGGAGGCAGAGGGAACGGCGGTGGTGACATGAGACAGGGCGCCCCGGGCGATAAGCAAGTGGTGACGAGCACGTGATCGATGCTGGCACGAACGCACACACAGCCGGGGAGATGGGGGATACGAGCGCCGCCAGGCAGGTACAGACAACCATCTGGGCCTCAAATCAGGACTCCTGCATGCAGATACC
The DNA here is from genome assembly GCA_038091735.1 of Leccinum pellstonianum. NCBI lineage: Eukaryota > Fungi > Basidiomycota > Agaricomycetes > Boletales > Boletaceae > Leccinum > Leccinum pellstonianum. The sequence goes on from JBBPPA010001029.1 coordinate 733, forward strand.
CAACGACATGTGGGCACTGTCAAATAAAATGGGTTTCTTCATCGCAAAATGCGCATGTTGCTGGCTTGACGAATGACTTTGGCACTGTTGGGAAGGGGCAGTGCGAGAACGAGTGAACTGATGCAGTAGGGGACGGAGACAGCGATGGCAAGCCTGAGGTCAGTGGTGATGGTGGACGCAACATGGTGGATGGCGATGACAGCGAGAGAGCGGGTAGTGGTGATGAGCGACGTGATGGTGGCGTTGGAGGTGGAGACAATGGAGTTAGAACGGCTAGTGGCGGTGAAGATGATGGAGGGAGAGCTGGCGATGGCGGTAACGGTGATTCTGCCAGGGAAAGCTGTGAAAAGGACAAGACAGAGACAACAGATGGTGGTGGTGACGGAAGGGATGGCGGGACTGATTGTGATGATGGTGGGACAGTTAGAACGGATGACGAGAGTGAGGGCGAGGACGACGAGGCAAATGGCAGAGCTGGCGATGGTGATGATGGAGACAGTGGGGGTGATGATGGTGGCCATACAGATCGACGTTCGTCGCACTCGGGGTAGTAGCTTACCACAGCAGCAGCGAATGTTGCCCAGTCGGCAAAGTCTGCCTTAGCTTCTGGGAGTTGTGTCCAGAGCTCCGTGTCGTTGCAAGACGTGTAGTGCATAGCTGCCTTGATCATCGCAGAATCGTTGAGCTTACCCTGGATCGCGAGGGCCTCGATATCGTCCAGGAAACCGGGTAGGGTGATGGTTGCATCAGAGTCACCGCTGAATGCTGGTGTGCCTTCAGAACCTTGGAATGGTAGCTGAAACGTTGGGATTGCCATAACGGGGCAATAAAAATCGAAAAATCGAAAAATAAAACAAATAAAATGTTGATAAGACGGCGATAAAAACGAATCACGAGTCAAATGTGGTGCTGAAAACAAAGCGGAACGGAACGGGTGGTGTGGACGGAGTATTACGTAAATGGTGGTGACGAAACAAAAACGAATCAGAACCAGCGGGACAAACAGGATATGCAAACGGTGGCATCGGAGAGAATAAAGTGGAACCGGAATGACGAAAAGGGGTTGGACTGTGGGAAAAAGGGTCGGACTAGAGCGGACTGACGCAGGACAAGTCGGGAAATGATCAGGAGCAATGGGAATGGTGGATGGAGGCCCTATATCGTCTCAGGGAGCATCTGAGCTCCACACCGACAATTTGATATTTTTACTGTGGTTCTGTCTTCTCTCTTTTTTGTTTTTGTTTTTTTTTAACACTGCTCCCTCTGCTTCCCCTTCCCTCCCTCTAGCTGCCTTTGACAAACTGGACCAACATGATTTCTTTCGCCACAACTAAATGAGTTCCATACACATTTAATTGAACCCCCAGCTAATGAATCCAGTGTTGAACCACCTGGAGAACAAACTTCCAGCCTCCCTGTCAATTCAGTTGAAAAGTGATATACACAATAGATGATTTTATACATCACATCTCTATTATTGAACAATGTGACAATAGTGTTTAGAAAACATCACAGAGTGCAGTTAAATGGGTAAAGTATGTACTTAAGGATAATACATGTAGGGATATGCAGAATGTATTTCAAGGACATCAGTAACACTTGCATAACTGCATTTAGCAAAGACCTGCTAGGAAGAGAACCTTGTATAACATCTTATCTCATATACTGTTCTTGAGTTGAAGTTGAACTAGTGTTGCCATAGTCTGGTTCAGATTCATTTGGTCTCGGCAACAGTTTAGTCCCCTTATGTAAACTAAACCCCTGGTGAGCCACAGTTCCAGTTTTACCCGGTTCGATTTTGGTTCAAACTATGAAAAACTGGTTCCGACCAGTCTCAACTAGTTCAGACTGGTTCAGACCACCTAATGATATACAACAAGTGGCCGGATGAGCAGATTGCGATGACAATGAGTCGAGCCATCTTGATAGGATTTTTCTTGATAGTGGCAATGTACTCTTCACAATTGGCTGGATCCGGAAAAGAGTCAAGCCATGCTTCTGGAGCTTCATCAAGGTTGATAGCTGAGAACCGACATGCTTGATGCAGATGTTGATGATATGGGGAAAACATCTTATCCAGCGGTCACATGCGTCAAAGTCGATGTCCCAAGCATGAATAAAGTCTCTAAGTGCTGCATATACATCTTGTTGTTGCTCGCATTGTCCATTGAGAAGTGGCCAACCTGGTAAGTTCAAAAGTAATGGAGATAGAATGGTGAAAATAAAATATGTATGGACCTCTTGTATGTGGCACTGACGCAATTGAGGAGAGCTAGGATCATCTGCCGCAGGCTAACAGGTTTCCGTCGTGCTTTCCCTTTAATCTCGTGAAGCCAATTAGTGCCAACCTCATCAAGTTCAAGTGACGTCGGCGATCCAGTGAGCGGTGATGGAAAGGAAATCCGCCCTGTTACTACCTGACCAGGTGTCAGCTGTAAATGAGATATGTCCGAGCGCGCTCTGGAGGCATAGATTTATAAAGTGTAGGAGAAATAAAAAAGGATCATATTGACTTCTAATTCTTTGCTGAGACTGCCGAGATAGTTCTTCCAGGTTTGTATAATCCCATTCCATACACAGGCTTGTCCGACCAGGGGAGATCACCATCAAGGAAGCTTTCCCAAAGGATCAGCAGCAACTTTCGGAACTCTTTGCACTTGATAACATTAATAGACTGCCTGGGTAAGCCACAGAATATGTAATCTATGACTTGATAAACGTACCTGGTCATTGTTCACAATGAATGCAATGAGTTGTTTGAGGAACTCCTCCTTTGTGTAGCTTCTGGGAGTGGGATAACCACTAAATAGTGACTGTAGGTTCACACTGGAGTCCACTGTGAGTAACCAAGGGAAACAGAACAGAGGACTCTAAGGTTTATGTCTAGTGGCTGTCAATACTGGCAAACAACTGGCAGCCACATTCAGCCACAATCAGCCACAAGTGTGGGAAAAGTAATCACAACTCGAAGAACAGAAGAGAGAGATGTGCCAGTGTAGAGCGATCACAAGGGTGTAGAACCTCGAGGAGAAAAGTTTGATAAGGTTATCAACCATGGGGAATCCAATAGTGATGGTTAGAAGTAGCACAGAGCACGACAAAGTCTATAATGAGATAAAAAATGAAAAGAGTGCAAAATCACCAAAAGTAACAGGATGAGCTGCCAATGTTCACTCACGAAGAAGTGAGCCACCCTTGGCCATGGTCTGTCACAATTCGGTCAAGGTATAACCCACATTGACTGCCTTCCTGACGGTATCAAGCCATATTGGCCAGTTTCATGCTTCAATGAGCTCCAGGTACTTGTGCAAGTGCCAGCAGTCGAGGTGGCCACATAGTGTAGATGTGATGAAAGACTCATGTGTGTAGGATGGCTTCATCACAAGTAACATTTCATCATCGTCGAGGTATGTGAATCTAAGATGACAGGTCACCTGATTGTTCAATCCGACTCCTTCTGACAAGACTGAACGTACTTTGTATGAGTTTTTGGGCACTCCCCTCTTGAGCGCATTGAAAAAATGCACGAGGTTGTACGGTTTGAATTCCTTGATGACCTAGCAGACTGTCTACAGGGATGTCAAGGACTTGTTGTTGTTGTATGTACTTGTACTGTATCAAATGGTAGATCTGCAAGGAGAGAAAGAACATGGTCTAGGAAGAAAGTCAAGTTAGATAATCGAAATATAGCCGAGTTAACAGGGTATGCCAGTCACCTATTTTGACGGTATCTGGCTCATCGTGGTCATCAGTGAATGTTTTCTCATTGCTGCCACCATATGTTTTCACGTTATGCTCGCCATCTCTTGTGCTTTTGTGGTGCTGGTTGCCCTTGCTTGGAGGAGAAGATTAGTTTTGATGGGGATATAGCTTACTGGTTACTACATAAGTTGTAAAGTAAAATAAAATGAATCATTGTACCCCCAGAGTTCAGAATGGGGTAACCAACCTGGCTTCCAGCTGATATGAGAGGGCATGACTGATGTGCCTTGAAGAGTCGAAGGCTTACAGGTTGAATGGGTGGATACCGTATATAGAGTATTTGAGACAAAGAGACACAGAAACAGATGCTGGTGTGTGGGGAACAATAGAGATTTCTAACAATGGTACATATAACAATTGAAATCACAAGTGATTATTAATACTACCTACAGGCAGGTGGATTAGTGATAGACACTCTCAATAATAACACTATGTTCTTGTGATATGTTGTGGATATATATGAAAGGCATATGGGGATGTACTTTTGCAGCTCCTGTGTTGAAAGGATCAAACATGTGAACATATTTTCTGTTTTTCCCCCTATCTTTGTGTACATCTCTTGAAACCATGCAGATCCTCATTTCAGTAGTGGGAATTGTATTTATGACAAACATATCAATCATGTACATACACTCCAACAATGTATAAAGCCAAGGAAAAGCAGGTGAATGAGGGGAAAACATTCAATGGTATGAGATTCCCAAAATAGAAATGTTGTAGGAGTAGTGGCTGCATTTGGTGTGCTTCTTGCCAAAATATTGTCCAATAATAATTGCTGCCACTTGCCAGTGCATGGGGGTGCAATTCACTTATGTCATCCACAGTACTGCCATATTTTCAAATTTGAAGAAGCACCCTATTGGCTTACCCAAATCAGGAAAAGGAGATCCGGATAGAGAACAATGCATCAGCTATCCTATTTATGATAAAGAACTTTTAGCAGTTATCTGCACTCTCACAGAGTGGCGGTATTATCTTGTTGGTAGACCAAAGTTTAAGATCTGGACAGACCACAAAAACTTGGAGTATTGGAAAAATCTGCAAATATTGTCCGCTAGATAGGCACGTTGGCACACCATACTCCAAGAGTTTAATTATGTTATGGTATACCAATTGCTGGGCCGATGATCACAGAGATGCAGTATCTAATTTAAATGAAAATATTACTGTACTCCCCCCACATGTATGTATTCATTAATGATGTGCTCTGTAAGATGCTAGGCATCAAACAGATTTCACCAGTTGAACTCATCTGCTCCAAGTAAAATGTGTGGTCTCTCCTTGATGGAGTTTCATGCACTGCATGTCTGGAATCTGCGCCTTAGAAAGGGGGTTGTGTTGTAAATCACCGCTCTAGTCTGACCGACCGCTCACAATCCGGAGCACAGTCCAGCCTCACCGACACCCAGGACTAGAGTCTTGACATACTGACACTCGGACTAAGGTCAGGTGACCTAACCCTCAGCCCTCCTCCTCAATGTCACTACATCACCATGTCATCACCACTGTCATTTCATTACTAGCCACACCATCATATCATTATGTAGACCTCATGGTAGTAGAATGTACTAAGTTAGTGGGCGACCACTGTTGGACCCTCTTTGGTGTTTATGCCAGAGAGTCTCTCTTGTTTCTCTTCTCCCACTAGATTGTTGGTGTCTACAAAGTTGACAAGCCTCGCTGTTCCAAAGCTTATCATTGTTTACATCAATGAGTTTCCCCTTCATCTGCTGTGTCCCCTCTCCTATCCTCCACCTCTGTGATCACTCATCTGCATTTACGCTGACGAGTTTTCCCATCATCCCGAGGTCTTTCTCACGAGCTTGTTAGTGTTTACATTGATGAACTTCCCTGTCTTCCTTTATGTTGAAGAGCTATTCTTTGCAATACTGTTCCACCTTTATCACAGTACTCCAGTAAGTTTGGCGTGTGATTCTCACTTTGTACACTGATGCATATCTGTCTATGTCTTGGAAGGCCATGTCGTCGTATCCCCGAATATGTTGATTCCAGCACAAATTCTGTTTCATGTCCCCTGACTAGTATCTGCAACTCCTATTTTCCCTTCCAAATCTTCTTTGCCACAGTCCATCTTTTTCTTGCCTCACTTACCAAGAAGACAACCCTATCCATCATCTGAATCAATACCCTCGAGTGATGTAAAAAGTGCTGTGTCTCATGCACTGCATCATTTCTATGATGGTATTATGGTCCATGAGCAGATGATGATGTAAACCGAAGTCTGGTGGACTAACAGACTATCACTTGGGAGCTGACACCAATACTTGGAATGATGGAAAGATGAAGGAGAAAGCAAAGGACTTTGGCATATAGCTCATAGACCCAGCTTTGACTGACTCAAGTATTTATACATACATCCGGACTACATGAGGCATTACCTATATCCTAAGTTGGCTATCTCCACGACACCTGTGGATATGTGGACAATAGAGGTCCACTGGCAGACAGTATGGAAGAGCAAGGCATTATAGCCAACAGTAAAGATGAATGAGGGAGATTCAGGCTGCCTATGGTATATACCATAGGCAGGAAAGGAGCGAACTGTCCGCAGTACACCACAGACACCAATATCGGCCCAGGAAGTGCTACTAGTAGTAAGGCACAAATTAATTGTGGTATGTACCTTTTACATGTGCAAGGGCAACCATCAAGGCGACGAAAGCCCAAGTGAGAAACCATCTGGATTGAAGACCCTCCCTGTTGTTTGACACTGGAGAAGGCAATGATCTTGGGTCATAGGTGACATGGTATACCATGGGCAGTGAAGGAAGGAAACTGCAGGTAGTTGGGGAAGACTCTCCTTGGGGCAGTATATTCGATGAGCGAAGGCAGGTACTTTGTCATTGCAACTTGTCTTATTTGGTCATGCATGCACATGCCTGACATAATATATCAGTGACAGTTCTCCCACCCACTCCGCTCCCTGGTGTCACTGAGGAGACTCTCTCTTCACTGTGGGCAGTTTCCTTTGTCCATGTATACCATGGGCAGCATCACCTACATTGGTCGCCTATGACCCACGATCATCGCCCTCCCCAGTGTCAACAATGGAGAAGCTTTCAACTCACAGACAGTTCCCCTGAATCCCTTCTTCTCACTGTCCATGGTATACCATGGGTAGTTGTACATTGGTGCTCATAATTGTTGTTCTCTCCTGTGTCAAACACTGGGCTCACAGACAGTTACTACCTATGGTATACTATGGTTTATGGGTAGTCATTGCCATGGCGGTCATGATCGTTGTTCTCCCCAGTGTTCAATTAATATCTGTAGTTAACCAGCACTCCATGGTATACCATTAGCAGTTCTTTTCTTGCCTCAGCATCAACAATCATCTCATGTCCATCAAGAAAACTCCCTGGGATAATCTCAGAGAATATCATATATGTTCAGTAAATGTTTAAATATTTATGTTTTGTCATTTTTTTTTAATGTTCTTCCAGCTAACCAACAAAGTGTACAAAGTGTACCAAAGTGTACAGAAAAGTGTAAAAAAAGGTGTACCAAGTATACAAAAGAAGTGTACAAAAAAGCGAAAAAGTGTAGAACAAAGTGTACCAAATGTACAAAAAAGTGTATTCAAAAAAGTGTGCCAAGAAAGTGTATAAAAAAGCGAAAAAGCATAGGACAAACTGTAGTCAAAAGTGTCACAAGTATAGCAAAAAGATGTGGCAAAGACTTAGAGAGTTTTGAAGTGGTCTCAGACTGTTATATAAACCCAAGATGTTGAAAAAAGCGGACATGCTGACAAGTTTATTTGTAACTATTTTTCCCCCCACACTATATAAGCAACTCTAATTGAAGATTTTGTTCCCACACTCTCTTTCTTCCCCACTTTCACCATCCACCACCCACCACCCACCACTCACCACTCACCACATGTCACTCACTTATGATGGTAAGTTTATCAAGTTGAATTATCATTCATTACTGACTTTGTTTGATAGCATTTTCTTACACTCGGTAAGCTTTTTCCTACACTTTTTTCGCTTTTGTACACTTGGTACACTTTCTGCTACACCTGGTACACTTTATGATGGTAAGTTTATCAAGTTGGCTTATAATTCATTATTGACTTTGTTTGATAGGATCTTTGTACACTGGATAAGCTTTTTCCAACACTTTTTTGCATTTTGTACACTTGGTACACTTTCTCCTACACTTAGTACACTTTTTTTCCTACACTTTTTTTATACACTTGGTAAACTTTTTCCTACAATTTTTCGTGTACACTTGGTACACTTTGGCCTACACTTTTTCGCTTTTTTTGTACACTTTTGTTGTGTACACTTTTCTTTACATGTCTATACACTGGTTATTACACTTTGTCTTACACTACTACTGTGATGTAGAGTTTTAATGTAGCAATAATAAATGGTTTTGATCATCTTGTAATTGTTCTTGCATGAATAATGGGTGGTATTGCATCTGAATTAGAACACTTATGTACAGCATTTGCAGAAAAATCAGTGCAATTAGTTCAGATATTCGTGAAAAACCTGTAGTTTCCTTGTATATCCAGAGTCAAATATATGACATTTGGTGAGATGTTATATGAAAAAACATGGAAAAACATGGAAAAATACTAAATTAATGGGTTACTTCAGAGGGGGCTAGAAATTGTTATGATTGTCTCCAGAGTTCTCACTATGTCTTTTCTCTCTCTCCTTTTCCTTTGCTTATTGCCTGTACCTTGTATTCACTTTGTATTGTAGATCTCAGGCGATTTCACATCTCCTTCTACATCACTGATGATCCAACTTTCCCCTATCCATGTTCCTTATTTTTCCTATCTCTACTCCGATTTCTTCCTATCTCTGTTCCTATCTTTTGACTTATGATGCTATCATTGTATGATTAATCCTCTGCAGCTTCTTACACATCCATACTGCGGATGACTCACTCCTTCCTTGCAATTCCATCACATTCCATCTCAGTAGTATTAAGACCTATCTTGTCGCTTTTGTAACCCTAAGCTAGAGCTACTTGGAATATCACCTTGTTCTCAGCGTCCCCTCCAGTCTCTTCATTCCTTCACCCCTCAGTTCTCCTGCTCTCTCGGGTGTGTCTTTACTAGTAGTCTCATAGTCTTTGAGTCTCACCAGGCATTATGCTTTCTCAACTATGACAGACTTCATGTCAATTACTGTGCACTCTTGTCAATGCACCTCTTTAGGTCAAGTGCTTGTTCACCACGGTGTAGAGCCCGGTATGGCTCTAGGTTCATATGACCCCCTTTTCACATATTCCACCGCCTTTCCCCATCGTTCCTAACTTCTACCGGTCCTCCCTTACGCAGTCCGATCCATCTTTTCATAGTACCGGTAGTCCTGTAGTACCAGACTACCGAAATACCAGTCGGTAACCTCCAGTCTTCACTTGTCTTTTCTTTTACTTATGTTTGTTTTTGTTGCACTTCGTTATATCCACTTTAGACTCGCTAGACAGTCTCGGGATATGCCTGGGACTATAAAGACTTGTATTTGAGTTTGGAAATACTATCTATGGATCCCACGCAGCTACAAGCACCTTTCCAACCGTTTTCCTTCACCTCATAGCTCACTATGGAGCTCCTCGTCACCGTCCTTCTCATCGCCGACACAACCGGACTACCATCAGTCATACTGGACTACGACTGGGCTGCCTAAAGCACCTCCGGACTATCCAACTTTCTTCAGTGCAATGTGGGCGACATGCTGTTGCACAACAGACTTTGTTGTGAGAGCCACCAGACGTTCCTGAGGGACTAGAAGGGCCACCAAAGGACTTAATTTGAATAATGTAGCAGCAGGTGCAAGACCAGGTGCAGAAGATCCATCCTGAGCGGACTACTTGTCCTCCAATAAGGGTAAAGGTACCTTGCATGGTTTATGTTTGGAACACACCGAGGCCTTTCCTTTGTCCTTGGAAGGGATTGGGGCTGTGTGGGGTACTTCCACTATGCTTCTGCTTATTCATCAACCTCGTAGGTTCCAGCTCAGAGTCAGTGTCTCCCTCCAAAATTGATTGACCTCTGTCATCTTCACTCAGATCTTTCTTTTCTCCTTTCTGGACTTTGTCTGGCAGGAATTCTGACCCTGATGCAAAACTTACTCCATCCTGGACATCTGGTTCCAGTTCTCCTATCAGCATCCATGATGTAGCCTGTGTTTGACCGCTCTTGTGATTTTGGCAGGGCAAAGTCCTCTTTGGCAAGGCAGGGGTTGGCTTTTCATGAGTATGGTCGGAATCTGAGATTGAGATGACAGTGAGTGGTTGAGCCTTCAACTTCTTGATCTGTGGTCCATCATTGGAGTTGATGACGACAGGATTGGTACTAGCAATCTTCTTCTGCCTCTTGATGTGTGTAGCAACAAGGTTCAATTGTTGAGGCAGCCTCATGTGATCCCACAACCCATCAGCAAACATCCTCTTCCCGCACTTGTGATTTGATTCATGATTGGGTGGTGCCCCATTGATGACAGGTAAGTGCAGCTCTCCTGAACAATCATCAGAAGGTCCACAGAGTGAGATGAACAACAAACTTAGCAACTAACTTCGGCTTGCATTCAAAGAACATGCCATTCTTGAAAGGGTTACCGAGAGCTCCCAGGAGCAAAGAACATCTGAGATTCCCTTTGAGCAGGTTTGATCGCAAGCGATCCTCACCTGGGAAGAAGACAGTGTCAGGGAAGTTGTGGCACATCACACCACTATTCGCTAGTCTTCCAGGAAGAGCCTTCCAAGGGAAAAGTTTTCCCAATGCCCATTGACATCCCAACTTCACTAGAAAGCGAAATAAAGAAGCACAAAACACTCATTCAGTACCTTAGCAGCACATCTAATTTGCCCTCACCAGTAGATCTGTTTGCCAAGGAGTTTATTCTGCAAGACTGTTGAATAGTAAGATTTTGTGTGTATCAAAGTGGATACTGCTTAATACCCAGTGGCCCCAAGCAGACAGATGATGGATAGGCAGAATCCATATGGCTTTCAAGCTGCCATCGGAAGTGTGCAACAGGTTCAAGTTGGTGGGTGTCTTCTTTCTCTTCATCTCCACCATCCAGAAGAACATCACTGGTCCTGGACATTAAGCAAGGAATAGAGTTTGTCAACTTGGCCAAGAAGATGGTGGTGGGTACACTCCAGGTACACTCCATTCCGTCCAGTGCTTCTAATGCACACTCCAATGAATCCATGATGGCTTGTAGGACAAGGGCACTGTCAATTTCTTTCTTGAGCCTCGCAGGAGCATCTGGCATGTTTGATTGAGCAAGGGCATTTATAATACAAAAATAAAATCAATGGACTTATGGTTGCATAGACAATTGCATGGAACATTGTTCCATCCATTGAGATCAAAGGTCCACAATGGGCACACCACACTGGTCATCCTATTTTATCACATATAATATCCCATGTTTTCTTTCAACCAACAAGCACTGACATTAAATGATTAGTTGAAATTAGTTGAAATTACATATATTTAGAGATGAGTGTGGGTATATCCCTGACAGGGTTCTTGGTGTCATGAGGGATTACAATAATTGTATTTAAAAGACTCAACACACCCTACTAAATACTAAATGGTACCTCTGGCAGCTCAGAAGTAGCCTTGAGGTCATCTGCTCTTACCAGACTCAACAGGCTCCAAGAGCTGAGATACACAAGGACACATGTGGACTGTGCTGATAGTTTTGAGTACATGTGGCTAAGGATTAGACAACCCCGGCTGAACAGCCTTTCAACATCCATAGGGGATACTCAAATAGTCTACGCCATCTGTGAGAGACACGGATAGATGACATGGCGCTCATACCACCACATTATAGGGTCAGTAATGTGCTCGACATCCGCCATTAAATACCTATCAAGTTCTCCATGCAGATTGGTGGGTCTTGGAGGTGCCAGGGAGGATATGCTGTCAAATATATTATCGTGCTAGGTTTCATCACCCCAACATTTTCTAGCATGCTTGCCCATATTTCCAGTCGAGCGAGCATCCTTCATATCAAGGTACTAACAGATTGTAACTTTACAGCCGTGGGAGACACATTTGAAGAGATGTGATCAGTGATCACCAAGATGTAGATCAGTGAAGTCCAATCTTTTTTCAAGTGTTCTTGATGTTCGTTAGTGTGTATGTTACGATTGTCTCCTAGATTCACTATGTATCTCTTTTCTCTCTCCGTCTCTTCTGCTTATCGTCTCCACATTGTCTTTACCCTGTATCTTAAGTCTCAAGCGATTTCACCTCCTTCACATTGCTGATGATCCGTGATTCCCCTATCCTCGTTCCGACTTGTTCCTTTCTCTTTGTTCCTAACCTTTCCTATCTCTGTTCCAAGGTTCCCCTATCTCATTCTTATCTTCTGACTCATGATGAAGTCATTGCTTCATCATCCTTCTGTCTTCGCTTACTGTACGTCTAGACCTCCACAACTTCTGACTCATGCCATACTGCGGATGACTCCTCCCTTCCATGCAATTCCATCGCCTTCCATCCCGTAGTATTTAAGGACAAACTCTCTCATTTGTAATCCCTAAGCTAGAGCTACTTAGAATATCACTGAGTCCTCTACAAATCCCTTTGAGTCCATCGCCTCATAAGTCCTTCTGAGCCTCTGCCCTCTCAGGTGTGTACTTAGTCCTTAGTCTTCGAGTGATGAGACTCTTCATGAGTTCCTCCTTGTAGGAACACTTAGTCTTCCGGCTTCGCCAGGTGTTATGCTTACTCGGCCTATCTTTTGTCTTTAACCTTTGCCTCCAAGTTTACTTCCGACCCTACCCAGGCCAGCTGTAACAGTGTAATAACTAATAACTGTTTGTATCCTCAAGTTGACGTGGGTGTGAAATAGATTTGCAATAATGCAACGGTGTGCTGATTTATTGGATATATTTGTCAAGTGAGTGGTTGGTAGATAGCCCAAGAGTATCTGGCCTTAAGGTGATGGTTTTCATTGAATCAATTTTGGAAGATTGCTGATAGTTAGATAAACTGGATATACTGCTTTATTTCCTCAAAACTGCTCAAAAATTTGGTTAAGGATGACTTCAGACCAGTTTTATGTGGTTCTGGTTCTGTTTTTCCATATTACGAAATTTGTCAAACCGGTCTGTGTCCCGGCGGTCTTTCCTTATTTGACCAAAAAGACTGGAGCAAACTAATATACATGTTGTGATCCTCATAACTTAGCTATAGCTAACTCTCTCAGTTCCTACATGATTCCCTCCTCTTCCCTTTCTCTTATCTTATGTGAGTTCATTTTATCTTATCTAGACACTCTAGCATCTATCTTATCTTCTAGGTTAATGTCACTCTTGATGTCATACCCTGTACCCTGCTGACTGTCAACTCTCATGATACATCATCATCAGTCAGCACTTACACGTACACTTAGGGCAGGCACTATAAAGAGTAGCAGATGTACTTCAATACCTCAGTCTAGTATTGTTCATCTCTTTCTGATAGTCCCCACTAAGTCCTTCTAGGCTTGTGTCACAGAGTTGTCTGGGATGTCCAAACTGATGGGACTCAACTTACCTGATGTGCCAGGTATGTTGAGATTGTTTGGGGAGTGAAAACATGCAGTCTGTCTACAAGATAAGTTCATATTACTTCATAATTGTTACAGCTGGCCCGGGTAGGGTCAGCTATAGACTTGGAGGTGGGGATGAAGAAGATCTCCTGGCTTCGCTCACTAGGATAATGGAAGGAAGTCAAGCAGATATTGAATTTGTTCACCGAGTACATTATTCCACAGCAAGACTTTGGGACAGTGAAGATGTTTCCACTAGGAGTATGGAGGGAAGGGGAAGGGGGAGTGGGTACTCGAGGAAGGGTAAGGCTGGAGGAGAGTTGGTGGGTGAGTTCTGTGTTGAGGGAAAGAGTCTCCTCCTGTTCTTTGTAAGATAAGAGGGGAAGTTCTATGTCGGTTTCGTCCTCATCGCTAGAACAATGTTGAGGAGGGGTGTCTGGGGAGTCTGGGGCAAGGGTTTCTCCTCTCCGGGAAGAGGTGGACAGTGAGTGTTGATGGGACGAGGTGGCTAAGGGGTTTTTAGGGATGGAGGGAGTGTTCCGCTCCGGTCTCTGGTAGGGGGTTCTTGAAGTAATGGTGGCGACCGATCACAGTGATGGTGACCGTAGGAGAAAAGCTAGAGCTTTTGTTACAGCTGGCCCGGGTAGGGTCGGATGTAGACGCCGAGCAAGCATAACGCCTGGCGAAGCTGGAAGACTAAGTATTCTTACGAGGAGGAACTCACAAAGAGTCTCGTCACTCAAAGACTAACACCTGGGACACGGCCGGATATGCTCATCAGACATATTAGATAATTATTCTCGAACAAATGGAATCTGTGAATTTGCATATGTCCATGAACATGTCTGTCACTTATCTAAGATAAAGTAATGCAATATGCTAACATAACATATTGAGGTCGTCTAATTCTGGACATTTATACATCAAATAGGAAAGATAAATGGAAGAGTATTG